>DWGJ01001927.1:0-17630 GCA_018246895.1 Aspitha aspitha aspitha | reverse complement strand
CCACCCCCTTCCTATATCATATGTATTTTTAGTACCTACAACATTTTGTAACTATTTTTAAATATTCATAAAACACAAGTTTAGGTATAATCTATCTATAACTATGAGTTAGCGTGTAACCAAAAAAACGAATTAATTTTATTTTTGCTATAAAACTACAACCCTCTGATATTTTGTGACTTTAGATTATAGACCCCCTCTGCCCCCTTTCGAACCTCGCGTGATTAATGGACGGTCCCTAAGTGTTTTGGTGGTATGTATGGAATTAACATTGCTTAAGCAATCACGACCCCTATTCCTGGTGTTTTGCCTCAACTGGGATGATACGGAATTTGAACCTTATGGAGTTCCAATATGGACAATGGACAGTGCTGCCACACACGCATCTGGGTTACACTATAATATGTCACAAAGATGAGAAAACTAAGTCCTATTCAGTATTCTTCTCAGTTTTATTTGAAATTTAAATGAATAATTCATCGAAAGAGCAGTATGTGGGAGTAGTCGTGAGAAGCATTCGGCCTCATTAGCGTTCGTCTTACCGCATCGCCTTGGCCGGCGGCGTCCCGGCGAGTCGCGCGAACCTGACTAGGAACTAGGAACAAACGAACGAGCAGAGTCGCGCGCGCGGGCCGCGGTGGTCCGTCGCCGTCGGCAGCGCCCCCTATGCCCTCACCTCTCATACCTGCTGTCGGGTCTTGCGCGCGGCGTGGATGAGCGCCGCGTCGGGAATGTGCCCGGGCGCGACCGCCAGCGCGGCGCGCACCGATTCCGGCCGGTACTGGTGGAACCCTCTACTGTCGTCTTCGGAGGGGGCGCTCTCGTCGGAGACGTCGCCGGCGCCGTCCGCCGCGAGGGCCTCCCGCCCCGCGAGGATCAGCCCCTCCAGAGTCTTCTTCTTAGGCTTCCTCTCTTCCTCATTCGGTCTCTCGTCTAGATCGAGCGGCGTTTCCTGATAGATAAATGCAATGTGCTATATTGAGGACGATTGTTGCACTATATGTTTTATGTGACTAAGAAATTGGAGTTAAAAGAGTAGTAATGAACATATAGCGAGATGAAAATGTGACACGCGGAGACAGATTATTTTATAGGCATAAATATGTTGCATAACAAGTGGTCCAATTCACCAACAAAATGTATATCAAAATCTTGATTTTAATTACCAAATGAACAATTTGACTGCACTTAAAACACTTGATCTAATAAGGCTGTTAATTGTTAAATAATCTACCGCCCTGGTCAAATGCAAACTAAAAATCTTCCATCTGATAGAGGGAAAGGCGAAAGTTGTTCGTCCGGATTGCAGAAGAAGTTACTATCAAAATACTCTCATAATAGATTATTTCATCAGAAAATTCACAGCCACCCCCCGGATTCTAGATTCTAGATATAAAATAAAATATGTTATTTGACTGGCGTCATGGTCGAGTGGTTAGAGAGCCTGACTGCTAAACCAGAGGTTGTGGGTTTGATTCCCACACAGGACAAACATTTGTTATGAGCACATTTGCTTGTTCTGTGTCTGGGTGTAATAAAAATATCTATGTAAGTATTATCTTGTATGTATACATGTATGTTTATCAGCTGTCCGGTCACCATAACAGGCATTCAATTGCCTAATTTGGGATCTGTCAGCCGTGTGTGGAATTATCCCCAGTTATTTGTTTGTTTGTTGTTAAACTAGGTTCGAAAGGAATGCAGAAATGAATGGGATGACAGATTACCTCATGTCCGTTATTGTCTAATTTGTTACTATCACTCTCGGGGGCTCTCCGCTTCTCCTTCTCCCTGCGTTTAGAGAGCCGCTTGCTTTGCGAGGACTTCTTTACCTTGAACACCTCACCGTCCTCCTCTGCGTCACAGCAAAGTTACACATGACATAGACTATTGATTTTTTTCATATTACATGTGACATGGCTGAATAATAAATAAAGTTACATGTTTAATGGATGAATATAGTCAATTTGTTGAATAAATGTAGGTGGCTTCTAATCTACAATCACAAATATTTGTCTCAAAGGAATCTAATTTTCTTGTTTGTTTCAGTAGTTGTGTACCAAAATTCTAATCAAATTTATAGTCAGCAGTAGTCAATGATAACAATGACAAGTTTTCAAAAATTAATGTCATTTCTATAAATAAAACAACCAAAGTCAAATGAAAGTCTAGACAAAACAACTTCTCCAATTGTTACTGTTACTGTCCGATTGATTTTGGAAAACCTGTTTCAGTATATTTAAATAATTATATACAAAGATATTCAAATCGATAGAGGATTCAATTTTTATGGGATTCAAAACATGTTAAATTATCCTATGTACATATTACTCTATGATAATGGTAACTATAATAGTAGCTATGCCCAGCACTGGCCCCAAAGGGTGGGAAATTCAGGAAAATATTGACGGGTACGATTTTTACAGCCATTTTCACTGTATATGAGATGAATCAATTTCAAGGTAGGCCTAGCATAGTTTGGGTTTTGTCAAAAGAGGTAGTTTAATTTAAAATAAATTCCTAGTCTGAACAGGCTAATTGTAGGTTAGATAAACATCGCGTGCATGTAAGCAAAAGGCAATTGAATAGGCCGGTTGCAGGTTGACGCGTCTAAAATAACCCTATTTCACGCTAGATGTTTCGAAGGTCGAACTCAGTTGATGTATTTACCTTCATCAGCAAAACTTAACAGAGAGGTGGGTTTTAAAGGTTTATTTTCTTTCCTATTCTGACTGATAATTGGCGGCGGCGGGGGCTCCGGTTCGCCATCCTCGTCCTCGTCAGCGCAAAACATGCGACGCTGGATCTTTTTCGGTTTTCGAAACAAAGACATTTTGCTGGTTCCAAAGAAAGATCTCTGTATCTCCTAGATAATTACAAAATGTTTCTTTTGATCAATTCTTGCAGTCCTAACTTTTGCGTACAAAGTACCCTTTTTTCTCTAACGTCCGCCTAGTTTTCTAATAATGAACTTCGTCAGATTGAACCATGGACAATAATAAATTTTTGTAACTGACAGAAACAGCAGCTGCACATCACAGATATTATCTTTACTTTATTTATTAGCAGACCTGTGTTGAATGTTGAAACTTCACACTAAATGGCGACGTGTGGAATAGGAGCCGATAATTCTCTGACATTGTAACATATAACTATAATAATGTACAAATTCATATTATCAATCATAGCTATTTATAACAGATCATGCACTAGTCTAATATCGTTAATAAACCATGATAATGCATTGTTGATGTTGTCGGTGAATGATTAGTAATTTCTTATTATTTATAGCAGATCACACCTGCTTACACCCCTGTTGAGTATGGGAATATAGCACTCTAACGCATAACTCACGTAATAAAGTGAATTTCGAACCCATGAACGATATCGATTTTATTCATATCGATTTTTTGTTATCATTCGCTGAAAAAACGTACAATCTATCACATCACTACAATATGACACAAATCTTTCACGTCCCGCACGGCGTATAGTACGTACGTGTTGTATTTTCTTGGTGAGTGAAAAAAATCGCAGTAAATATAATTAATCTTAGCATTCTTTATATGTAAAGTGACTGTTTCGAGCGTTAAATCACTAAAATCTTTAATATCAATATATATTTCGGCAATTCCTTGGGTTGTTTTTTAAACCAGCAACATGTCTTTAATACTTGTTTACTTTATTTCAGTCCTTAAATTTCTACGAAGTCCCTACTTCACTTCAAGATGGGTAGGGAGGACAAGAATATCTGGAAGACCCAATATTTTACAAAGATCATCGTATGTATTCTTCGCACTAACTTTTTCGACGATTCATATCTACAGTATTTTTAGGTTAGAATGACTGTAAACTCTTACCTTGTTGGGGGTTAAAAGTTGGCTTATTCTGTATTTGTGTATTATGAACAATATTCTCTATTCAGTGATGTCATCTCTAAAGCAAGGACACATCATTTTGGAGAAAATCGAACGTTTACATTATAACTAAAAGTTTTAGATTATACCTGATTACTATAACATATTAAACAATTACATTTATATGATTTGACGTCAGAAATAATATTCTCATATCAAAAGCACCAAATTGAAAAGCGCGAAAACGTTTAGCTTCGGTAAAACTGTAAAAACCTATTTTGTAACAATAATTTGTATTGTTACAGCAACTTTTAGACGAGTACCCAAAATGCTTCCTGGTGGGTGCGGACAATGTGGGCTCGACTCAGATGCAGCAGATTCGTATCTCGCTGCGTGGCCACAGCATTGTGCTCATGGGCAAGAACACCATGATGCGCAAGGCCATCAAGGACCACCTCGACAACAACCCAGCGCTGGAGAAACTCCTGCCTCACATCAAGGGCAACATCGGCTTTGTGTTCACCCGCGGTGATCTCGTTGAGGTATGTAATTGCTGAATTAAAAGTAGCCTATACGTTGTTCTATTGTCTATTTAGCCATATCCAGTGAAATTCCAATTAAAATAGATGCAGCCGTTCCCGAGATTAGCCCAACAAACAGACTTGACAGTCAAATATTGTTGTATTTTAGTCGTGGATATTGTGTGTACTTCGTGTAAATTGTGGATACTTCAATTTTATTTGCATATTTAGTTTCAACAAGCTTAAAGTTGATGCATCTATGTCAGTCGGTGTTGAAATTTGCACTTTTCTCTTTATTAGTAGACATAGTTTTTCTTTCAGAAAGTGTCTAGTTTAGTTTTAAAGGTATTGAGGTTGATAACTCATAAGGATGGCACAGGTTGTTATTGCCTATACTTTAATACTAGTTACTGCTGTGAAAGTGAGGCTAGTTATTGCACTGTCTGTTTTAATGCCAGTGTGTCCAGTATTGACACTTTGGGCTTCGCTTTCAGACGAAACTAACTCTACAACATTATCCTAGTGTATTGTTGATCTGTGAACATTGCACTGGCAATTTGTAGATACAATTTTTATTTCAATAAAAAGAAGATTTTTTGTTTGGTTTTCGCTTGTGTATTACTCGCGTTTGTGGTTTTTGGGGTGGAAATAAATGATCTATCATCATTATTCAGGTCCGTGATAAACTTTTGGAGAACAAGGTGCGCGCGCCCGCCAAGCCCGGCGCCATAGCTCCGCTGTCTGTGGTCATCCCGGCGCACAACACCGGCCTGGGGCCCGAGAAGACCTCCTTCTTCCAAGCTCTCTCCATCCCCACTAAGATTTCCAAGGGTACGCATAGAATATACTTTTCACCTTATCGCTGCTTTTCATGAATACTCGCACAATCCAAAATCCACATTTTACACGGTACTCATTCGAAAATTAACCAAAATAAAACAGTATTGTAGAAAATAACCAATCATAAAACGACATTTTTGCGCGCCATTATGCCGGTCTTGCCTTAATGAATGTGTCTTACTGAGTATAAAATAAGGAATGTTTTGGATTTATTTGAGTTATAAACTGGTATTTTCAAAATTTTGATTTGTGCGAGTATTCATGAAAAGCAGCGATATGAGTAAAATTAATGCATTGGCTCACCAAGGATTATGGCTTGATTTAGCAAACTGTATATAAATAGTAGACAGAAATCACAAGTAGTTGATGTTGCCTGTAGATATTAGCAACCAGACTCCAATAGAATTATAGAAATGGGATTTTATTCTGAAATAATTCAGTTAGTAAAAGGTGTTGGTAAGAATTTTAGGTGATTAGTACTCATTATTAACACGAGTGGTAGTAAAATAGTGTTTGAACATTTTGAAAGTGAAATAGTGTTTGAACATTTTGATAGTGAAATAGTGTTTGAACATTTTGATAGTGAAATAGTGTTTGAACATTTTGAATGTAAAGTAGTGTTTGAACATTTTGAAAGTGAAATAGTGTTTGAACATTTAGAAAGTAAAACAGTGTTTGAACATTTTAAATTGTCTGTTCTAATACCAGCGGGTGTAATATTAACCTAATGGCTTCGCTTTCAGACAACATTGATTCTACAAATTTATCCTAGTGTGTTGTTATATTATAGGCAATGCACTGGCATTTTGTAGATACATATATTGCTATATTTTGATTTGTTTATATCATACTATGATGTTGAAAGTAGTAATATGTTCTCGACTCATGCATTACACTCTACAATAGTTTTTTTTCCAAGTTTTAAAGTCTAATATTATTACATGTGTGACTACTTTGTCATAATAATCGAATAGCTCATATACCGTCAGGAGGACTAATCGTGTATTTTGAGTTTTAAATTATTACAGCAGTGTTTGCTTTGCCCTTTTCCTGCAGACAGTATAAAAACTGTATGTAAATGTTGAATATATGGTATAAAATGCATTGTTTCGTTCACAGGTACTATTGAAATCATCAACGATGTGCACATCTTGAAGCCCGGAGACAAGGTGGGCGCTTCCGAGGCCACGCTCCTGAATATGTTGAACATCTCGCCCTTCTCATACGGTCTAGTTGTCAAGCAGGTATGTAGATACTGCACTTACATAATGCTCGTTTGAACGTTTATGTACCCTAATATCCTTTGAGTTTCCTATTTTATTCATTGCGATGCGGTGTTCACATTACATTTCATATATCCAGTAAATGTTTGTGCTTAAATTGCATGCATTTTTCCAAATACAATTATGAGAGATTTTGTACTGTATTTGTACCAGCCCAAAGTGTTGAGTACGGTCTGCGTTAAATTTATGCATTCTGATAATTTATCTTTGGGAAATTATTTGCTGTGTGGTTTTGTGACGAAATGTCATTTTGCTAGTGATTTTTTGACCACAAGCAAACATGATTGAGATTTATTAGCAATAGTTTTATAGATTCATTTAATTTTATACATAGATTCTACAAAGGATTTACTGAATACATGTATTTAAGATAACAACAGTACAAGAGCGATTTATTAAATGGTATGCATGCAATGGTATTATTCGACTGGCCTCGTGGTCGAGTGGTTAGAGACCCTGACTGCAAAACCGGTGGTCGTGGTTTCGATTCCCACCCGGGACAAACATTTGTGTGATGAGCACATTTGTTCTGTGTCTGGTCGTAATAAAAATATCTATATAAGTACTATATCGCATGTATATTATGTATATTTATCAGCTGTCTGGTCACCATAACGCAGGCATTAAATTGCCTAATTTGGGATCAGACAGCCGTGTGTGGAATTGTCCCCAGTTATTTATTTATTTATCACGTTCGCATATTCAGACAGTCCCACATAACAGGAAACATGGTCACCCCAATCGTTATTGTTATATTTAAAGAGTTTACCACTGGCGCGGTACAAAATTTGCAATTGTTTAAACAGTGTTGCTGCGGTTTAGCAAGCGAGGTGTCGAACTATGTGAAATCCATAATGTTAATATTAGTTTTGCTACTGAGTGTTCAGGGGATACATTTGCCTGTGAAGGGAGGAGATTGGGATCCTTTAGGAGTCATCGGTCTAAGAGGTATTGAAACTTTCTCATCCATTCTTATGACTGGCGTCGTGGTGCGATGGGAGACCCTAACAGCAAAACCGCAGCGTGTGGGTTCGAATCCCACCAAGAACAAACATTTGTGTGAGCACAGTTGCTTGTTCTGTGTCTGGGCGTAATAAAAATATCTACTAAACCTACTAAATTACTACTATATTGTATGTATATGTTTATCGTCTCTCCGGTCACCATATCACAAGCATTAAACTGCCTAATTTGGGACCAAAAAACCGTGTGTGGAATTGTCCCCAGAATTTTTTGTAGCTGATCAGATCCAATATGTCTACGTGAATCAAACCCACTGCATCATCACTTCCGATAGCACCAAGTTACAAGCGCTGAGTGATGACAACAAACAACTCTCCAAAGGATACTTTGAGCATAAAAAACAACTGTAAGTATACATGCATATAAAATAATCTTTTAAGTTGGACCAAATGATGGATATATACAAAATTTCATTGAGATCGGTTCAGTGGTTTCGGAGATTAGCGAAAACGAACATAGTCATATGGGATTTTTATACATTTAAGATATTTTTAGTTCTATATCGCCCATACAATACTTAAACAGACTTCAAATGACCATACCGTAAAATAAACAGATTATAGTGCCATTTATGTTTTAAGAGTGCGATCTATTTACGAGATATTTATTTGAACAGACGGTGTCCTGCAGATAATAAAAGATTGCACATAGAAATCCCACTCTATGTAAGTACTAAACTGTTTACTCCATACTTAAGAGCTGTACGCTCAGGGGCGCCGGTTGCGAGGCGCAAGAATGCAACCGCACCTCTTGTTTGGGAAGAGTGTACATAGAAATTATTGACAAACTGGATATAATTTAATTGCAATGTTCATTATGTATTAATATTTAATTGTTGTTATAATTTGGTTATGCTTCAATTGTGCTAATTTTATATATCTTATTTTATATTTGACAATTTAATCAATTATTTAATTTGATTTATTTATAATTTAATCAATTATGAAATTTAAATTATTAGGGTTGATTGTATTTTAACTATTCTCTAGTATGAATTTTTTATAATTAAGACCGAAAAATTGTACACCTTTGATAGGTATGTTACAGTGGAAATTTAAATATTATCTGTGATATCTTTTGTACCTGTGACAATGCAATATAATAAATAAATAAATAAAAAAAAACAATATAACAATAGAATATGGAATTCTGAGCGGAGATAAACAATACGATAATACACATGACAAGCCGTCCATTAACTTTTGCAACAGAAAAAAATGTGTTTTTCTTCATATTTGTTATCAATACTTAATACATATACATACTCGTATTATAAAACTGTAGAAGAATTCAATTCTGTACCTACATTGAATAAAAAATAAAAAAAATATCCCTACGAGTTTTCATAAAAATATGTAATACAAACCAAAAAAATCGTTTTGAAATTTTTGTCTGTCTGTCTGTCTGTCTGTCAGTCATCTGGCTCACACGCAAAAACTACTGGACGGATTTCGATGAAACTCTTTTTTTACATAACTATTAGTCCTCGACAACATATCTCTTATGTATATAAAAATCCCGTGTCACGATGTTCGTTTGAGAAATTCTCCGAAACCACTGAAACGATTTCAATAAAATTTTATGCATATCTATTATTTGATCCAACTTAAAAGATAGGATAGTTTTTATAAAATAAATAAATAGTAAATGTGAATTGTCAATAAATTTTTACATAAAATCTATTTCTGAACGCACGATATTTGTCATATATGATTTGACTTAATGTAACCACGGCAACGCGTGGTCAGGTCCACTAATAGGCTATAATTTATTTTGAAGATCAGAATATCAGATTGAAATTTTTGTGCAGTACGAAGTTCGCGGAGCATCTAGTAAGCAGATATATTACAGTCGGTATCCGACCTTTCATTGACATTAACATAATATACGCCTTTTGTTTGTACATAATCGTTTCCTTGCAACCACAATTGAGAACTATATTCACGCTCCACTGAACTTCGCTTCAATGTAATTGTATTACCCGCAATCCAATATTTTACCTAATCAATCATAAACACGCAATCAAACAAAGAGCAAATAAAATAGAAACATTAATTAATACATATTACTGAAATTCCCTTTATATGGTCTAAATTTGAAAATCAAATATTGCTACATTTGAATACAAAGGAGAAAAAACCTCATGAACACTGAAATGATTTTTATACCACTGCGTCATGTGGAAAAGGGAGGGGAAGAACGCACCGGATGCCAAATATCTCTCTCTGTCTCTTTCTCTCTATCCTTACAGACAACGTATTTCTTCTACTTTCATCACTCTCTTAATACATAGACGTCGGTTAGGAAGAACTTTGACTGCCCCTTTAATCAGCATCTTAATCAACTGATTGCTTCAGAGAGAAAAAACGGGATTAGCCGTGGTTTTTCAATATAAATTTATTTATTGGTGTATCCCGGTTATTTCTACGGGATTTTTTTTGTTACACACGATATCGCTATAACAGGCTAAATTGATAATAAATGTAGACGGAGAAGAGAATACAAAGGAAATATACGGTATAGTGCCATCTCACTCACACTCAACGTTTAAGACTCTTCTACAAGGCAACTAGCTTTAGTACGTTTTAAAATAAATCCTTTATTACGCCTTAAATTTCCCTTCCTTTTTAGGCCGGATACCAATAGTTTTAAATAGATATTACCTGAATCAGGACAAAACTTCCTGCTTCTTGCCTTGACCGTATAGTCAAAAAATACTCTTCGAGCATCTGTAATTTCCAAAAATGGAGAACCCAGGACATTATTGAATATTAAAACCCATGCTGTGGGCCACATTATCGCATCCCACTACTCAATAAGATTACAGCCAAATTCTAGTCTATACCAAATAAATACCTAAAAACAAGTCAGGATTAGGTACATTTTGGATTCTCACACGTTACTTACAACTACTGGACCTCCGTAAGTTCCCAGCAATATTACGTTACATACATATTACAAACCTAAGAGTAGGTAGGTTTTTATAAATTAGCAAATGTACCGTGATGTTAGACATATGCTTGACAATTGCGGACCGCATCAGACAAATGTCAAAATGTTACTTCATTCGACAATCAGACTTGAGTTTGACGTACGATCTTTCAGGCGAGTTTTTACCAGTTTTTACGTTTGTCTTAGCGTTACGAGTCGCACTGTCGCATTAGCGTCAACAAGTCCTATATGCGAGCCTTAGCAACACGATAACCGCATGAGGAATACTGAACTATGTATAGAGAGATTCGTCTTATTATTTATTTTCATTAGTAACTAAACACGTCGTAACTCTAAGTTCTTCGGCGCCGCTGATAGCGGTTGGACGTCTTGATGTTTCGCTTCCATTGTACAATTGGTGATATGTATGTGATTGCAGGATTTTTAGTTTTCTGCATACATACGATTCTAGCTGGTAAGTACCTATGTAATATCGATTTTAATAACAATGCCAGCTTTGATTTTTACGACATCGTCGATAATTTATGAACTCGTTATTGCGTAATTAAATTCAATTATGACCGTTAATACAAAATGTTTTTGAATCTAGATTTCTATTGTACAGTAGATTGCTTTATCGGATCGTTTAATAGCAATAGAAATTCAAAATAAAGGTAATAATTTAATAGAGATATAAATACAAAATAAAGGTAGCAATTTATTAGTAACAGCAATACAAAATAAATGCACAGAATTGGCGTAGATGACTTGGCCATTAAGTCATATCTCTGTCGACCGCAATTCCCAAGACCAATTCCCCAAATTTCCTAATAGGACATATAAGCAGTTGGAGCTGTAGAGAATTAAATGAAAATTTCGAAATATCAAACACACTTCTGCAAGAGAAGTAGGTATAGGTGAATTCATTAGATGCAGGGCGGGAATTTTTCGGATATCAAAAGCAGATAGAAGCAGAAGCAGTTTTTATTCTTTAGCAGATTTTGCTTTTGTGTCGGTAGATTTTTTCTTTTTGTATTATAGTTCGTTACAGTCGTATGCTTGGATGTGTTGTTACTATATCTCTGTGTGTCGGCCAGACAAGCCGTGTGCGGCGCGTCAGATCCCGGGCAGGTCAGTGGTGTGCGTGTGCACTGAGACCTATTGCGACGAGAGCGTGCGGCAGGCGCCGGCCCCCGGCCAGTATGTAGCTTACACCAGCTCCGAAGTAAGTGCTTCTTATTCATATTCCTCCAGCAGACCCAACCACGCGTTGCATCTTTCAACTCATTAGATGAGATAAAAACTAGCCTATCTTTTATGTTGGAGCAGGCAATTTATTTACAAAATTTTATCGAAAACGGTTCAGTAGGTAGTTTCGGAGATTAACGCAAACGAATATCGCGATACAGGATTTTTATATACTAAAGATGTAAAATATTCTTTTTACGCATTCTTTCCTTTCAAAAGAAACTTCCACTACAAAATTAAATCTCATTCAAATTAAAAGGTCAAATGCTAATATCGAATCGAATTCATATTGTACAAAGATGGCGACCCATAGCTGTGGAGAATTTTAAAAGATGTTGATTTTGGCTTCAAATCTCATTTTTAATGCAATATGATTTCAGAAAGGATTGCGATTTCACAAAACAGTTGGGTATTTTCAAACATCTAACCAAACGCGTGGTAAGTATATTAAAATTTTATTTATCATCCTACCTACTCGTATTAAAGAACAAAATATGAAGTTTTATGAAATCGCAATCATATTTCGTTTACAGCAGAATGCGGGTTAACCCATATATACCTGGATCCTTCGACGCGGTACCAGAGGGTCGAGGGTTTCGGTGGCGCAGTGACGGACGCTGCTGCGATTAACTGGGAGAGTTTACCAAAATCGCTGCAGAACTATTTGGTTAAGTAAGACGAAGATATCACTTCCCTTTTCCCACCAGCTTATGGCACTATTACACGTGTATACAACCACACTACGAAGACTATCTATAAAATTCTATGTGTACAACCTGTGCCCACGGCTTCGCCCGCATTGAAATCAATGTCTTGCCGTTTTTGCAACATTTGTCATTTCTGCTCAACTCCTATTAGTCATAGCGTGATGTTATATAGCCTTCCTGTCAGCAGCCCGTTTTTCTTACCTTTCCTGTCTTTGTTGTGATACAATGTGCTTTTCTCATACGTTTCACCTGTAGCAAAATACTTAATTTTGTAGCAAAATCCTTAATTCATTGACAGTTCGTATGCTAGCGAAGTCGGTTTACAATACAACATGCTAAGGGTCCCGATTGGCGGTTGTGATTTCTCTACTCGTCCCTATGCGTACAATATGGTCCCAGAGAATGACACCTACCTCACTAATTACACACTTGCTCCCGAAGACGTGAACTTCAAGGTATGTAAATATCGCCTGGATATAAAACTTACCAATACGTAATATTGAAATGTGCTCCAAACGATTTGCAGTCTTCATAAGCAGTTGCCTGCGCTCCTAGCGCGTAAACGTATTAAATCTGTTTTCATTCCTAATTTAAACAAAATATTTATTAAATAAAATACTTCTATTGTTATTATTTTCGCAAATTTCTGTGATCTATCTTGAAAATTGAAAATTATTAATAAACATTCAGACGCACACGTAACTCTGAAAATGTTAAAATTAAAATGATATTTTTCAGATTCCTCTAATAAAGGCTATCAGAGCAGCGGCCAAGGTCGCGATACACATCGTGGCCACCACCTGGTCGCCGCCGCCCTGGATGAAGACGAATAACAAGTTCACCGGATTCAGTAGACTCAAGCGTGAATTCTATCAGACGTATGCTGATTATCATCTTAAGTAAGTCAATAAATCAAAACTCATTTTACAACGTAAGTTGAATTTAATTGCTATAAGATAAAAAAGATTGGAACATACTGCAGCAGATTATATCTTACTTTCCGAAGTTGGAGAAGTATTTGATAAAGAAGATTACAATATAGAACAACTTGCATTATTTACAAGATAGTGGCTGCTCTAAATTGAAATTCCACGTGGTCGAGCGTAAACCTATCTGCAGATCACAGAAATATGACAATGTTGCTTAGTTAGTTACTTAATTACATAGTTGCTTATTGGAAGAAATAGATCTACTGATGGCGTAGCCGCTTCTTAACCCTGAACTTAATGTCAATGTTTTAATGTCAAAATCAAAAGACAATAACATCATAAACGACCACGACTGATAAAACATTGATGATTCTTCTTGTGTGACTAACACGTGCAATAGTATGTAGTTCTCATGATAATAACAACCATATCCAACCAACACAGGCAGAGAACCATAGAACTTATTCCCCCAAACTGCTTCAGTGTGTAACTGATAATAATAATAATATAATTTAACTGATCAGGGATACGGGTTACTGATAAATTTGTTGTTGAGAGTAACTACTCCACCCGCATGGCTTCCGACAAAGTTTCTAAACTTTTATCGGACAATAACAGCATAGACCAATGACTCTAGAACATGTTTTCGTAAGCATGGAAATGTTTGAAGATCTGCTAATGAAGGTCAACAAAACATAATTGCGTTGTTTAACTTTATAGACGTTAGTTACGTTTGCAAATGATTTATGTTCAACAATAACGCTACAGTCTCGAGCGCTTTACTTCTCCTTTTGGTTATCATTATTTTATATTAATTTCATGCTCTTAAGATTTATAGAAAAGTACCAAGCAGCAGGCATACCCATCTGGGCGATTACTACCACCAATGAGCCGATAAACGGCGTGCTAAATCTAGCCACCTTTAACTCGCTCGGTTGGAGCACACGAGACATGGTAACTATTAACTTCTACTTCAGTGCTTCCTAATTCAATTTTCTTTGTTGAAACAAATTGAAGAAACGTAACGAATGTTATAAGAAGCTAGCCATTTTATGCAATCGTATTGTTATATGTTGATAGAGATACTGATAGATATCTAAAAAACAAAAAGAAAATATTAGATGGACGTATTCATAGGAAGTTCCAAACTGTCGACGTGTTAGTTATTTATTAATAATTCATTGAATAAGGATGATATTGACACGATATGATACGAATGTTTAAAGGGCGAATGGATTGTAAACAACCTGGGACCGACGATCCGCAATTCCAGCTACAAGAATGTGAAAATCTTTACCGGCGACGACCAACGGATCACTATTCCTCTCTGGTTCAATATGGTAACAATTTACATACCGTCGCTAAATTAAAACATTAACAGTAAAACATTTGACTGGCCTCGTGGTCGAGCGGTTAGAGACCCTGACGGCAAAACCGGAGCTCGTGGCTCCGATTCCCACGCAGGACAAACATTTCTGTGATAAGCACATTTGTTTGTTCTGTGTGTGGGCGTAATAAAAATATCTATATAAGCTGTCCGGTCACCATAACACAGGCATTAGATTGCCTAATTTGGGATCAGACAGCCGTGTGTGGAATTGTCCCCAGTAATTTATTTATTTATTTAACCCCGTTTTAGATAATACAACGCACATAGCCTACACAGTGTACTCTGGTAAAAGAGCGTATATTTTTTTGTGTTGTGGAAATTTTTCGTGCCGTTTTCAAAGCATACAGCCGAACGGACAGATAATAATGGGGACACGATTGAGTGTTTGTTTAATTACGTCACTCGGCGTTTTGTGAACGTCCGACTCGAGTTACAAAGACCTCGCGCCAGATAATTAGTTTTTATTTGAAAGGACAATCACAGATGATGAACACAAAAGATTTTTTCTTCCACAGATCTTCTATGATATCCATTCGTACAATTTGTACTGGGGTGGTATTTATCGGAGTTCATTACATTAAAATGACACAATAAAATATCAAATCTACCTCACGCCGATCCATTAGAGGGCAGGCAGACAGCACCGAGTGTCACATATCTCTATCCTTACAGACCTGATGTGCGTTTTCCGCGTAAACGTCGACTTCTGAAACTTCCATGTTTATGAAGCAAATAAAATAAGCGTGTTTAGGTTATGTTTTCCTATAATTGCAGGGACCCACCAGTTCTGTCAGCTCACTCCAACTCGGACATCCTGCTGAGGTTGCCGGGGGGTAAAAGGCTCAGGGACATCAGATGGATTAGTGTCTGGTGCAGGAGATTCACAGTAAGTGACTCTTTCGCCACAATACCTATAACTTCTACATTCTCATTGATGAAATCCATAGGTATAACAAACGTTTAGAATAAGGAGGTAAATAAAGGTAGCCTAAAACTTTTAAGGCAAGGCTATAAACCTTCCTAGGCATAACTTTCATGCTTAAAATGTCTGGAATACTAAATATATGTACACGCTGATATTAACGCTTTGTACCGATTCTATTTAAGTAGGTTTTTTTAACAGTTTTTGTTATGCAATTTCACCGTTGTACTCGAAAATATATAATGAAGACTGAAGACCGTACTTTGTCACGCTGGCCAATACGATACAAAGGTACAATGGTCAGTGAATAAAGACTTTATCTACATATCTAGCATTGATTTAGTATGCATCTATGCAAAATAATATGTTGTACACAACGAACTGTAAGCTTCGCAAAGGTCGTTCGAACTGGGTTAGATAGCAGGTAATAAAACTTATTAGGTAGCAAACTCACCGAATGAATAAGAAACCACAATGGCATTTGCAACAATATTTTGTGGTGGGAACCGGAACTCTGTGTCCTTGTGGTTGTTTAACTATCAACAACCAACGTTGCATTAGCAAAAAGGGTGTTATTGCGTAGAAACGATAATGGTGTTTGCATGTCATCCTAATCAATTACCAACTGTATGTTTTATGTACAGTTAATGCTAGCTCGCTTACGCGGAGTTTAGTTAAAATATTCCTACATTTTGGCTGATGGGGGAGTCAAGAGCCTCCGAAACCAGCGTGTATGTAGGAGAGTGATGAATGTAGATGAAGCATGGCAGGTTTATAAGGACAGAGAAATTAGGCACTCGCCGCGCCCTGCCTACCCCATTAGGGGGCGTGACGATATGTATGTATGTATTCCTTCAAAACCCAATAATAGAGAGAAATGGTGAGTAGGTCTCGTCGAGACTAGAGCGTTCTTATTTTTAACGAAGCGGTAAAATCCGATTGGAAATACAAAGAATTGGCTGTCCAATATTTTTTAATGGTTTTTTGTTAATTAAATTATTTAGGATCCAGCACACTTTGTATAATATCTATCTATTCTACTAATGTATATTTTATGTGTCGCCTAAGTTTCTTCAATGCAGGAACATAGCATACCTTTCTATTTCACGGCATCACTGAGCGCTGATATTGTAGTTACGGTGACACAATTAAGAGTTTTACGCATCGAGCCGTAGTTCCGTAAACTTCCGTAGATTATATCGATCGGAGTCGCGCGCACGCTTCCCGTTCGCGCCAAAACTCCGTTTGACATTTAATACTCGTCCATTTCGACGCCATTGACGAACAACGATTACGATGTTTGGTAATGCCAAACTATTTTTAAATATAAAATTTAGTATAGGTTTTGTGTAGTCATTGTAGAAATAACATTATTTAAGTCTCATTTTTATTTCACATTTTATGTATTTAATGAGAATTTTTTTTTCAAGGTGAACTTCGGAGATGTGTTCATCCCCGTAGGGCTGGAGCCACCGCGACCGCGAGTGTTGCCAGAGTTCAAACGCCTCGCCCACGGGCTTCGTTCTGGCAACATCAGTGTACTGGACGCGAAGACTTTTTACATACCAAACTTGCATTACGACGGTGCTGGCCCCGACGCCTACTTCTGGGTCGGGAATGGCAGTGAGCCTAACCCTTTTGGGACTAAAGTGCGTATATTCAAAACTACAGTTGGTTACTTGCTACGGTTGGATACAAGTCTCTCACAATGAGAAAGTTTAAGGCTGTTGTCAACCACGCTATGTGCAAAAACATTTATCATCTTATAAGATATAAAGTTCATTCTGAGATGCGTGCCTTTAAGCCAGAAACCAGAACCCTGTAATTCATACTTAACCTTTCTCTTATATCATTTAATGTAAAAATCTTTAGATTCATTACCATTTATCTTATCATAGAATCATGACTGGCCTCGTGGTCGAGTGGTTAGCGACCCTGACTGCAAAACCGGAGGTTGTGGGTTCGATTCCCACCCAGGA
>DWGJ01001926.1:0-17633 GCA_018246895.1 Aspitha aspitha aspitha | reverse complement strand
AGCCAGGTCTGCAGTTCCGAGTTGGGGTATATTAGGAGAGGTATGGACCAAGTTTTCAGTTTGCCTCAAATACCTACCCAAAAAATGGTGCCAGTTCTCCAGCTATTAATATTATAAAGCTGAAGAGTTAGTTTGGTTGAACGCACTAATCTCAGCAACCACTGGTTCCATTCGAAAAA
Organism: Aspitha aspitha aspitha; assembly: GCA_018246895.1. Taxonomy (NCBI): domain Eukaryota; kingdom Metazoa; phylum Arthropoda; class Insecta; order Lepidoptera; family Hesperiidae; genus Aspitha; species Aspitha aspitha. The sequence continues at coordinate 17,454 of DWGJ01001926.1, read as the reverse complement.
TTATTTTTGTGTTGAATAGTCCATTTATTGAGAACGGCTATAGGCTATGTAACATCACGCTATAACCAATAGAAGTGAAGCGGCAATGACGAATGTTGCAAAAACGGGAAAATATTGATTTCCACGCGGGCGAAGCTGCTGGCACAGCTAGTACTATATTGTAATATATTGTTATGTATCACATTTTAGGTTATACTTTTTAGGTATGAATAATATAATGTATTGGTATTTATATTGTGGCAGAAAGAAAAGCGGAAATAGTAGAAAATACTATGAAGGAGGCTTGTCGAGCTATAGCTGCGGAAATCCCACGAGCCCCTAATTTGAAAGATTGGGCAAAGTTTAGACAAGATACTGGGCAAGTATTATGTTCATTACATGGCTAAATAATGGCATCCTTTAGTAAATATATCGTGCAAGTGATGTTGTGTCAGCAAATTTTCAAAGAAATATATTTTGTTCCTCTAGGTTTCGTAACTATTTCAACGGAAGAACTACTTAAAATATACTAAAATTACGTATAGTTACATGAGATCTAAGATATGTGAGATCGTTAATGTAAAGTATTTATCCTACCTAAGCGAAAGAGTATCGCTCGTCGTGTTTCTTTCGAATTGCTTGTTAAATATTCATTTCCATAATAAGTAGGCACAAAAGAATTATATAATGCTACATAGCAGGTATATACAAAATGTAATTTATATCGCTAATGATATATTAGAAAAATCGTTCACATACCAGGAGTATTCCTACTACGCTAATAATTGTACAGTGTACGGTAACCTTTCTTTTGAATTAGTAGGTAGGTTCTTTTCCACGAAATTACAAATTACTTTTCAACGAAATTAAATTTCATGATTTGAAAAATATGATAAAACAATTAACTGTCCGAAAAAATCCTAAACCTGTTATTTTCTTCAATTTTCTTGTAGCCCTTTTCAAAATACCAGTTACCTTCTATTTAGCTGCGCTTAGGTAGGTATCTTTATACGGCATTGTGCAGCATTTAGACATTATCGCTAGTGTTGGCTTATTCCACGCGGAAGATTGAAAAAATCTCATACAGTAAAGTCACTTATTTCGCAAGCTCTGAGCTTTCATTTTACCTAGAAAGTTAAGGTTAAATAGTGGGAGCCTACGCCATAAAATATTTTCTTGTTTCTTGTTCCATGTTTTTAGTTTCAATAGTTTTTGACTGCGATTTGCATCAGTCGGTCAGGGCATGTTATTTTATAAATTGCATAGATAAGCTGCAATGTGTAAGTATCTACCGCTTTTTTGTTATAATCGTTATTTTTTCTTATTCTAGGATCGAAATCGACATCGATTTTAATGCAAGACCATTGTCAGCGGATCCATCAGAGGCTATCGATCGATTAGAAAAAATTGAAAAAGAAACGTTAGAACGTCTCAACAGTGATACAAAACTCGACACTCGGAATCCGTTGGGCAATGTCGTAACTACGGCAGGGTATTCTAACTTATACAATGCACGTAATGAGCCATACTTTAGCGACTGTGACCTGTGGTTAGGATTAGAAAATGTCAATCGGATAGTCGCCACGCCCCGCGATGTTGACACATACAGTGATGTAAGTGTAGCCCAATCAATTGATATAAGTGAGTTGATAAACGATGAAAGGTTGGAATAGAAAACTGTTTTCATTCGTTTTAAAACAAAAGTTTATACTGATAATGATCGAGCATTTGTTACTGTTACATATTTATATATTCATTAAATCAGTCACCTTATTCTTTACATTTAATCTTAGATAATCCATTGCATTCAGTTTTCTGTTTTTTTTTGGGAAAAATTAAAACATAAAAGATAATTGTTATAGGTACAATATGAATTTACCTGAGATTTTTAGTTTGACTATTGTATTGTCAATCGAATTCTAAAATTCAAAATGATATGTAAAAAATTTGGCATCTATATGCTTATAGTAAATAGACAAATATGTATCGATATTTTCTTATGGTTCAGTTATTGTTACGTTAAATAAATTAAACATGATTTGATGAAAGTTGTGTCATTTATAGAACCACTTTATATTCCTTTGTTTGTACTACACCTACTTAACTATGATTTGTATTTATTACTTTTATTTCGTTTAGTATTACTAGTCTTGTTATCTTAATAATCTTCCTAAATTAATAGTTTATTATGTAGTAAAATTTGATACAAAAATAATAGTCATTAGTAGACACAGACACACCGCGGTGACTTATTCCAGCACGTTTGTTTCTGTTTTATTGAGATCTACTTGTATTGTCTGATATCAACTAAAGGCTGTATGTTAAAAAGTAAAGTAAGAAAAATATTTATTGAATATTATCAGATTTACTGTAACACGCTTCAATAGATCTTAAGCTTGGTTTTAATTGTCATAACAAAAAAGCTGTCAACATTAGTACACATGAAACAATGTAATATATGCTCTAAAAAGTAATGAATTAAGTTTCTAATATGGTATTATACCAGAAAGTGGTGTCCTACTAGTAAAAGTGGTATAATATAAAATCAAATAGTGGTATTATACTAGAAAGATAAATATTATTGAAGATTTTTAAGATTATGAAATCACAGATCATGTTGTAGATACTGGACACTACGGTACGGCTTGCTAATAAGCTTGAACAAGTACAAGTGAATAAGACGCCAAGACGCCAGTATCGCTCTCGGAGCCAGTTTTACTTGACGCGTTTTGTGTTGCATTGATTAGTTATTCATTTTGAAATATGAGTATTTTCACTTTTTTATATAGGTTTATTGTAGCGAACGCTTTAGCATTATATTTTAGTGCAAAGTTTAGCGCAGGTTTGGCCATTTATTACATAATCAGCCTTTTTAGTGTCCCGAAAAGAATAAAATTGCAATTAGAGCCACCGAAAATTCTGACGGACCCTAAATATGGGATGCACAAATACATAAAAGTCAATGTAAGTTATTGCGAATGTGTGACTAACAGTAGGTATCAGTCAGAGTTTTGATATGGGTATAAAAACTAAATATATGTACATATGTAGGTACCTACCTTATATTTAAATCGCTAGGGATTTTGCACTTCACCTACTAACTTAAAGCATAAATTTGAATCATAGTAACTACTTATATTAAAAAATAGAAAAGGAAAGCTGTAAATTTGCGTAAACATTTAAATTTACTATTGAAACCTAGGTTACAAAATTCAGTATAGTTACAGCACAGCACATAGTTATTAACTACGAATACCTAGTTGTTATCTTACGTTCGTATATTATGTTTTAAGTATGGATGTGTTATATAATGTCATATCAATTAGTTTTCCTAAACAGACAGACAAATTTTAGGGGCCAAACGTCCTCTAGACATCGTAAAAATATGTCACACTAGATATCACGAGTACGGGAGTAGGTACCTACTAATTAGTGAACTTTGTAACACGACTTCATTATACTTAAGTTATTACTGGTCTACTGGAAGGCTCCAATTCCATTTAATTTTTTAATTATGTAAAATGTTACCGTGTAATTATAAAATAAATTACTGTACCAAAAATATGAACAAGAAAAGTTATTAGAAATATTAACATACAATTCAAGCGTTAAGGAAATTACTGCTAAAGTACCTATTGTTTAATGTTATCCTGTGTATCATATAGTGGTTCTTATCGCAGGCATAGATAGCCGTGTCTGTTGCTGCCCTCTTATCGTGTCGCATCCTGTGTATAAAAACAGTATAAAATATACCTATAGTTAGATACTTATTGTACTATGTCGTATTCCTTATGGTGATATTGGGTAGGTATAATTTATATTGTACCAGCACAACTTCTGGTACTTCTTTAGAAGGTGGTAGAATCTGTATACAATTCACTCGGGGAAGTACCACCGCCACACCTATTTCTGCCGTGAAGCACTTGTTTTACAATATTCTGCATTTCGGTCTGAGAGGTATGGATGTCGCTCCACGTGTGTACCAGAGGCGACCATCATAGTCCTTAAGAGTGGCAACGCATCTGTGACCTACTTCTGATAGGATCAGCTCTGGTTGGATTCGTTTGCAGGTGTCCATGGGCAGCAGCGGCCATTTGTAACTGCCGCTTCCTCGTTTGTTACGCTTTACAAATAATAAAAAAATAGTAGATGAAGCACGGCAGGTTTGTGAGGACAGAGATAGTTGGCACTCGCTGCTTTCTGCCTACCCCGTTGGGGACCTGGCGTGACGATATGTATGTATGTATGTATATAAAAAAACAGTAATTTATTAAACTGGGCCGTTCAAATTATTCAAGTCCGGAAGAGCACTGGTTTGTCAGAAAGCGGAACGCCTTTCGAGTTGCAACTTTGTGCAAATATCACTGCACACTTGAGTGAGTCTATTTGTTTGGAGGGATCGACGCAGTTACGCGCATTACACATGCACGTCTTGTTGGCTTCATTTCATATTTATGTTTATTACTGTAGTAATGATAGAAATCGTTCAACTAAAGTACGTATAAAATATTGCTACAGAAATACCACCATTTGTACTGCGTCTGTTGTCAGAATTCGATGTGGTTGTGATGCCGTAACTAGGCCCGATTTTATTTGCCGCCTGTTTTGAAAAACATATATATATATATATATTTTATTAAATAGAAGTTGTAGGTTTGGTCACAAAGAGTTTTTTATATTCCAAACGACGACATAGTTATTTTATTTGAGTAAAAATACTGCAGTCTTGATCTTACAATTCTTGTTTGTCGATATCATAAACTTTATGGCCTTATGCGTTGATATATATAAAAAAACGCTTTGTTTTTTTGTTATAAAACTATGGAACTCCTTACTCCTTACTTATACTTATACCTTATACCTTATACTTATACCTTATTACATTCGAAGCTGTGAACGGTTTGAGTGTTTCGTAAGTCAAGTAAACGAGTCTTAACGGTAATACAAAACAGGTTCGAATTGAACCTCTGTTTCTACTTGTCTTTTCATATAATGCTACCTGTAATTGCATATTTGATCATATTCTGCTTTATCGTGTTTCTTTTTCGTCTTTATAATACACAGAAAGGAAATCTTTTGTGCAGATCTCCATTTGCCGATTAGATTAATTTTTGTCTTTTGCACTCCCCTAATAAACCCTTCTAGGACACTAGCAGTCTCACTGTAATGAAATTTGCAATATTATATTATAGCTCTTTATAATCATAGCTTAGTTTTATAGCTTTTTAACGGAAATAGTCTATCTTACTTGCAGAATATAAAACTACATTATGTGGAGAGTGGAGATTCCTCAAAACCATTGATGTTATTTATTCACGGATTCCCTGAGTTCTGGTACTCGTGGCGTTATCAAATCGTGCACTTCAATAAGGATTATTGGTATGTTAGCTTAAGTTGTGTATGGCCCACTTTGACGACGTTAAGGAATAACAAAATAAAGTACATAGTTAAATGAACTTATTCAATATAATGGTATCTTAACACATTACTCCGTTTTTTTCATATTCCGTAGCTTTAAAAAGTTGCATACTTAAATTGTATAGATCAATGTTGTTTTCGTTCTCTCTGCGTGTACCATATTCATTTAAAAATGGAGCATGTCTATAATTTAAGGTCTGTCAGTATGTTTTCAAATTATAATAGTTCAGAAAATTTCTTACGTAAGTACATCTAAAGATAATAATCTAAACCGTAATACGTTTTCAGAAAATGTTTAATAATACCAATAACTGACTTGCCTCTTTACTGGCCTTTGACTGGCGTCTTGGTCGAGTAGTTAGAGATGCTGACTGCAAAACCGGAGGTCGTGGGTTCGATTCCCACCCAGGTCAAACATTTGTGTGATGAGCACATTTGTTTGTTCTGTGTCTGGGCGTAATTAAAATATGTATATAAGTACTATATCATATGTATGTTTATCATCTGTCTGGTCACCATAACACAGGCATTAAATCGCCTAATTAGGCATCAGACAGCCGTGTGTGGAATTGTCCCCAGTTATTTATTTATTTAATAGCGTCTAAACATTTAAAACGTTTGATAATATATTTTAGGTGCATCGCGGTGGATATGCGAGGTTATGGAGATTCGGAGAGACCAGAAGATGTTGCATCCTATCATATAGACTTGCTAATAGAAGATATTCGAGACCTTATTCGTCAATTAGGTACTTGCGTGAATTTTTGCCACTTTGGACTTCTTAGTGTCTGTGATCAAAGGTATAGGTATACATACAAAAATGTTAACCTCGTGGTAGAGACCTTTCTCACACCCTTGAAGGGCGGAGCGTGCCATCTGGCGAAACTTATCTAGGTTCTTTCCGATTAAGGCAGTTTAATATTTGGATATTTTATTTCTTTTGTACAAGCGTATAGATACATTCTTGAGTAAGATTCAAGCACTCGGTAATTACGCTTCATTACACACCTGGCCGGTTTAGGACGTGGTCCTGAGGCCTGGAATTGGGTTCTGTGAAGCCTAGGTTGACGGTAAATTCTCTGAAAATAACATACATTACAACTATTATCGATTTCGGTGCCTATTTTTATACAAACTGGAAAACAACAACAAAGATTCACTACAACTTAGCAGATGTGTCATAAAATTTAATCTGGATGGTTTTTAATGAGGACGATATAATTAGTATTCTATATTATATATTTTACTCTTTTCAGGTAGAGATAAATGTATCCTTGTAGGTCATGACTGGGGCGGTTTGATTGCATGCAGATTTCGCGACGTATACCCCGACATTTTACATGCAGTTGTCCTCCTGGCTAGCACATCGAGAGAGGCGTGGTTGGAAGAATTGTGGAGCAACCCTGAGCAAAGGAAAAAATCATGGTGGGTAATGTTCAAAGCTAAATTAAAACTTGCGTTAAAATGTTTTTTGAGAAAAGTTTTCTAAGATTCCTGAGATCAAACGAAAATCACTTTTCTTTTTTTAATTAACTAGCTGTGCCCGCAGCTTCGCCTGCGTGGAAATCAATATTTTCCCGTTTTTTCAACATTTGTCATTGCTGCTCCACTCCTATTAGTCATAGAATGATGTTATATAACCTATGGCTTTTCTCAATAATTGGACTATTCAACACAAAAATAATTTTTCATTTGGAACCAGTCGTTCCTGAGATTAGCGCGTTCAACTAAATAAACTCTTCGGCTTTATAATTTTAGTATAGATAAATAATAAGTATAAAAGTATACATTTTATTTTCATTTACTCTGACGGTCGATGTTATCTGATGTATGAATCTTTATGACCCATGGCAACAAATTCTTTCACGATTTTGTTCGTCACGTCTACTACCATAACTAAATACCTATGTACATTTTTGTTTCAATTTACAGAAATAATTGCTCAGTCAGTCAAATTTAATGCTGGATTCTATTCTATTCTTTAATATACATACACTCTACAGGATTTCCTAAATATTCAATTCGACAACATTGAATTTACAAATCTTTCTGAAGTTCTGTTCCCGTTCAGTGAAAAATTTATGAACGAATTTAGATAAATATATGTGTAGCTGAACAACGACTTAAACATAAATCTATTCTTAATTCTCATATTAAGTGAATAAATCAGATTGAAATAATGTTGGTTAATGAGTGTAAATAATGCAGAAGTTTCATCTACCCATATTATAATATTTCAGGTACGTCTTCTTCTTCCAAATTCCCGGCCTACCTGAAATTTCGTTACAAATCGGAAATATGGATGTCTTCTCGAAGTCAATGCTTGTCGATGGCAAAGACACAGTCAATAGTCAAGATATCGAATGTTACAAATATTGGTTCGGTAAACAATGTAAGTACCTACCCATCTATAATCAGTACAACCTTAAATTCCATAAAAAAATCCATTTGGAGTGATTATATAAGTCATAATTACGCAATCATTCATTTATTTATATATGAGAGTAGCTCAGGTTTAGTGGCTCAGAGCCTCAGAGCCAGCATTGTTCCTATCTCTATTCACATGGTTCATTAAGGACAACATTTCATTAGAACCTTCAGCGCGTCTTCAAAATTAAATTCAAGAATTTATATTAAAGGTCATAGGTAGGTACGTTATGAATCCGATAAAAAAATAATTTTACATGTTTGTTTCAGATGCCCTTACGCCTCCACTTAACTATTACAGAGCAAATTTTTGTTATACGTTGCCAGAAAAATATCAAAGTGAAAGGGTTCCGTTCTTGGTCGCACATGCTGCTAATGATTTGTATTTGTCAACGAGTTTATTGGAGAGAATGAAAAAAGAATATGATATGATTGAAACAGTTGTCATTGATAATTGCAGTCACTTCCTTCAACAAGAAGAACCACAAAAAGTCAATATTGTGATAAAGGACTTTTTGACAAAACATAAACTCTAATCAGTTTAAAAGTTAAAACACCAAATTAACCTGTTAGCCTATGATTTTAATAACGGAAAATTGATTACATTGTAATCTAATATGATTAAATTTAATGTTAAGTATGAGGAGTTATGCTATGGAGATAGAAACTGACTTCGAAATTCGGCGGGAAAACATAACATAGAAGTGTATTGTTTGTTTGAATTGCTTTAATTTCTAAAATATTTTTTCGAGTATATTTGTGACGGGACTATCTTATGTATACTGCTTCTTCAAATTGTAGGAAAGAAATTGTTGCACGCTAGGTGCCGTAAACAAAATTTACGCCTATATTGGTATCACTAACTTTTTGGATTACAGTCAGCTGGAAATCCTCAGGTGATTTTTGGTTAAATAATCGAGATCAAGTATGTAATATTTGGTCTGCAGTCGGGGTTTTGGGGTAAATAATAGGAATTAATTGTATTAATATGTACGCTAATAAAAATAAAGAGAAGCTCGCTCTTTTTGTTTTATATTACTTTAATTTTGTAAACTTCTAATCTAAAATCAATATTATGTTTAAACTATTAAAAGTTTTATGAAACTTCGGAAGATTTATGTATTTAAATGAATTGTTATTTATAGTATTTACATATTACCACTTATGGCAACTCATCTTCAAAAACTCTTTTGAGATATTTACGAACCGCTATTACATAGAGATTTATTAAAGGCGAAAATGAGCTCTACTTCAATATTGGCAACGCGTTGGCCACATTTCTAGTATTGCAAATGTCTGCTGCGGTGGTGACTACCTAGACAGCTACCATCAGATGCCTCGTTTGCTTTCAACTATCTAAATATAAAGTACAAATCGTCTACAGTCTTATAATAAATTGGTTGCAGAGCATGGGCGACAGCAGATATTTTTGACGGATTCCTTGCTTGCTACTCTCTTCATATACATATAAAAAGCCTATGAAAAGTACTTAGTACTTTTCATTTTGATTTCACATAGGTAGTTGCTAATTCCAAATATATTTTATTTATACGGTGGTAGAACCTATATATGGTTCGCCCGGGGAAGTACCACCGCCACAGCTATTTCTGCCGCGAAGTCCTGTTACTAAAGAATACTCACCAAATGATTCTTATTAACACCTTACATTAATTCAAATTCAAATTCATCCACTTGTGACTGCTGCCTGCTCGTTTGCTTCTCTATTCAAATAAAATAAAAAAATTTTTAGAAGAAGATTAAGATGTGTCGGTCTTGAAGAGTATAAATCATGAGTCAATTTTATGTAATAGCTACAATCTATGGTCTGAATCGTATTCTTCGTATCTAACCCATGGCCAAAGACAAGCTACAGCCCTTCTATTCTTATAGCTACAATCCTGTGGGCCAGTTCTATTGTAGTGATAGTGAGTGAGTGATAGAGCATTGAAAAATAAATTCGGATTAGCTAGCCACATACGGGCACATGCTAGGAAGGAGCAATAAAAGGGCCGCCGTCGACGAAATAGAAGAGGAGGACTATATACTATATTTAATCCACACCTATAGGTACCTATAGGTACTTATTTTTGCCTAATCACACAAAAAAAGAGACAGAGTTAGCCTCATTTACTTTCTCTTTTTTTTATGACCACATTTTAAACGGGCTCCCCGATCTAGTATATCTCTCTGAGTCAATTGGCCAATTGGTCATTAGCCAAAACCAGTGTATTCCAAATCTACAGTGTATTTTCTTTTACTTCACTCTTTGGCCAAAACACGTAGTGTCAAATACTTCATAAAACATTTACTGCTATGCCAAGAAAATACATACTGACTTTTACAATAATATATAATAGAAAATGATGACGACATTTGCACAATTATTTTTAATTTCACGTAAAATAGTTTATTGTTAATAAAAATCATACATATATATTATATTGTTTCTTGTTTTCCTTTCACTATGGTGATTATTCATAGCCTACGTCAAGGTCATGTCATGAATATAACCGAGTTAAGTAAAGTCTTTTTAGTAAAATTGTGTACCTTCTCTTTTCTCCATAGTGTCGTTAAGTATCTACATTAGATTCTGTCGGTGGTGATTCACACGTCACTCGAATGTGGAATCATTATAATCTGCTAAATGTAATGAAAGCTAATGGCCGCCGAATTCTAATCACGAAACAGCTGATGTGCGTCGTTTAATTTTTAGATTAAAGTTTATGTTATGTTCGTTTCGTTTTGGTACCACTGATTAGATGATACGTTACTTCTATTATTATTTTGTTTGGAAATCAGGGTTTGTGCTAAAAAGATTTAACAATAATATAACTATTTAATTGAGCGTTTTGTAGATTGCGAATGCTGGCTTTTTCAGATGTCACTGACTATACAACAAATAATTTTGGATGCAAAAAGGCTTGCTGGTCGTCTCAAGGAACGTGAGACTGAAGCTGATGCTCTGTTGACAGAGACTCAGTCAGCATACAGGCAGATTCACACAATGAAACAGGTATTTGTGGATCCCTATTAATTGAAAGCTACGTCCTCTTTTGAAAATAAAATAAATTCGTGTTTTTTAGATCGGATAATAGTGTCATTGCCTCTCTTCTACATTTGATTAAATTGTAATAGAAATATTATTTACAAGATGCATATATGTAATGTATACTTACAATTAATGTTTTGAACTCTGTTCGAATTGTTTTCGAAAACTATAGGTAAATTTCATACTTTTTTTTTAAATTAAAGTGTGTAATTAGGTAAATCAAAACTTTCAGTACAAAGAAGAAGTAGATACTCTCAATGAAGCGTCGCGCGAAAGACCGCGAGGGGAGCTAATTGCTAGTATAGAAAGGGAATCACGGTTAATGCGTGATGTGCAACGGGAAAACGGGGAACTGAGAGCTGCTTTGGAAGACCACCGACGTGCTTTGGAGCTAATTATGTCAAAATACCGGCAACACACCGAGAAAAGGATATGGGAATCACGAATAGATTTCACAGCTGCTGTCCACGAAAAACAACAGGAGGTATTTTCCGTCACTTTTTAATTACCGTTTCTTTGAGTTTGGTATGACTATGTATAAACATGAGACCACTGTCTCTGTGTCAATGCTTTAATTTTATTATTCTACATTTCCCATCTGCAACATTCCTCCACCATTTATTAAAACTAAGAGCCAATTGATGGTGTTTTTATATTATGACATAAACCAATTATAATTTATTTATAAAGTTCTGAGGTGTCTGGCTGGCTTTGTATTATATATTAGTCAATTTCCTGTTATAATTCCCAAGATGTTAATTTTAATTTAATAAAGTAAGTTAAATACTTTAGATAATCAATGTATTTATTTAATATTTAGATTACCACCATATCAAAAAATTTTTTTACAAAAAATGAGTTACTGAGTTACTGCTTGAAAAGATCTCTATAGGAGATGAGCAGTACCTAAGTACAAAATTTCGTATGCTTGCTTTTATAAAATATCTTGTGTACTGAATTGTTAAATAAATAAATAAATAAATACTATGTGAACATTTGAAAGATAAAGAAGGAAATTGCTTCTGGCTCCCAAGTGTTTGATCTCTTAAGACAAAAATATTTTTTGGGAAAAGAGAAAATATTAATAACAACCTATCCCTACATGTAGTAAATAGGAAGTTTTACTTGTGATGGGGTGTGGAGATTGCACACAGATTTATTTGTCATCTCTATGAACTGTAAAATGACACAGCATAATTTCAAATTTGCAAGTTATACTATATAAACATAGTGGGGTGAAATCCTTGGAATTGGCACAAGTATAAATTGTAATTGTAGAATTATTGTAAGTATATAATTTTTTTGCAGCAAATACGTCAACAAGCGGAGAGAATAAATGAAATGAAAAGCATCATGTATAAAGCTGTAAATATGGATGTGAATGGGGATACTAGAAAAGGGGAAGAACTATACCAAAGGCTTATAACTGAGAACAAGGTACATTAATTATTATTATTATACCATCACGCCAGGTCCCTAACAGGGTAGGCAGATAGCACCGAGTGCTAAAATATCTGTCCTTGCAAACCTGACGTGTTTCATCTACATACATAACTCTTTAAAGGTAATTTTGTGTTAGTTAAATATTATGTTTTGGTTGCTTTTGAGGCAACTGCTTTTGTTGCAAGGCTTTTTAAGGCCAAAAACTTTAAAGTTCTTTACTTTACTGCTTTTTTGAACCACAATGGCATTATCTATACTTCTATACTAATATGATAAAGCTGAAGAGTTTGTTTGGTTGAAAGCGCTAATGTCAGGAGCTACTGGTTTGAATTGAAAAATTATTATTGTGTTGAATAGTCAGTTTATTAAGGAAGGCTATAGGCTATATAACATCACTCTATGACTAATAGGAGTGGAGCAGCAATGACAAAAGTTGCAAAAACGGAAAAATATTGATTTCACACGGGCGAAGCTGCGGGCACAACTAGTTTAGGAATATGTTTGATGAAGCCTTAGCCTGAAATTATTGGCAATAATTTATTGTTATGGTGGTACAATACTTTAATTGTTTTTGTTCTGTTTCAGAGGTATTTATTGATGTGTTCATTTCCTTACCACATTTAGCAATTATAGTACAAAATACTTTAGTTGAATTCATATATAGGTAATATTGTTTTGTCATAGGGTCTACGAGAAATGTTGGATCTGTCGAGGCGGTACGGCTCAGATCGATGCGCGCCGCCGACGGAGGATAAGGATGTTCAGACGGACGGACCGCCCCTGTCGGGCGCGTGACGGCCACAGCGGAGCCACGCTGTCCCCGAGCGCGCAACTTGACCGACGCGCCACACTTACCACACCACTTCAATCCGCACACGTCACATCCTAACGACTCCATAATGAAGTATGTCCTCGAAATCCAACAACATTGTGAACACAAGACACTTTTGCTATTTCCATCGATTTTGGATATTAGGTCTTTTGACAGAGTGTATCTTTCTATTTCGTATATGGTACAAATATTATGCAAATGGGAGAAAGAAAATACTGTGTATAATATCAGTATATGTTTATAAAGACTATTTTTTCTCTATTGGTTGTATTGGATGGTAAATGTTATAAATATTTACTATTTTCACTGTAGTTTTTGGTCATCTACTTGGAAGCAACTTCATTAATCATGCCAGTGTAAAGTGAAAACATTAAGTACACCTCGACTATGATTTATAAAATTTGCTGTTGATAAAGGAATAGACAAACATTTTTAATTTCACATCAGTTGCAACATAATAACAATGTTCATAAGACAAAACATTTATTTTTAAATTTCTGTACTATAAATTCATTATTAAGTAGGGTGTCTTATTTTTTATTTTATGTACTAATATACTGTACAGTTTACCATAGTCCCTGCATGATCGTAATTTTCTTTAAAAATTCTCTTATTTTATAGATTATTAGTGTTAGTGAGTTGTTCATGGAGATACTTTACAAGATATACCTGGGTGATATGTATGTGTATAAATTTTTTTCTTAGATTTCTGTCAATATGATTTATTTTCAATCTAGGTTTAAACTATTGTAGTAGACCTGGTAACATGCATAGCAATATAGAATTGGAATTGGACATTTGACTAGTGTGAATGATATCTATGACTTTTATTAACATCATTAAATAGTTTTTTGGCAACAAGTCATACGACATGCTAGTCATACTTAATAATGTTTACTTTTTCAGGTCGTTCATAATAATATAATTAGATAAATTTGTTAATATATACACAGCCATCATCTATTTGATGCCTGCTGTTTATAATATATGACTTTGCATTGAGGAATACTTAATTAATATATAATATGCAATATTTTTTCATGCAAATTGTAGCTTTGGATGTTAGAACTCAAATATAGAATGAGAAATTTGTAGTAACTTTGGTAGAATTGTTTAATCATGCTGTGGTGTGAAAACAATATATGTGGACTGTCTCATACAGATAGTTATATAATATTAAGAGACGATTTTCTTGTAATAAGCTGATGGCGACGTGGAAACCCAGATATGAATAACCGTCCTCTTTACTGGCTTTGGCTTAACTTTACCATAAAAATTGTATTACAAGTTGAAATGATTGAACACTCTTATAATTGAATTATTTGATTTATGCTCTTTTAACATAGTTTGTCTGTTTTACAGTATAACGAAGTTTGAATTATTATATGGGACTCACTAACAGCTAAACCCTCAAAAATAAATGTAATTTTATAAAAATGAGATGTTACATGTTACTGTTAAAAATCTTGGTCCCGTTTTATGCTTTGAACATTAGCCTGGGAATTTCAGTATAAAACTATATCATTGTAATTTTTTTTATAAATGTTATATACCTGTAGGTATGTAATTCCTAAATAGAACTGATTAAGTTTCTGGGAATGCTCGAACATCTCGTGTTTCGAAAATTTTAATTAGGCATAATTTGTAGGGTGGCAATAAGATAAGGGCTACCTATTTTTATTTACTTTTTGTATAAATAATTCATGTAACAATTATTACAAAAAATTAGAACGTAATGGCCGAGATAAAGGTAAAGGTAAATAGTTCAGTGGATTGACAATATTGTTGGTTTCATTCTATTGTGGTGAAATAGTTACGTTCAAATAATCTAGTAATTATTAAATTATTTAATTACAAAATGGCTAATTTGTTACGCAAATTAAGCATTTGTTACATGTTGAACCATATCAACATTTTAAAAATTGTTATATCTTACTTTAGTTAAATAATATTTTAATTCATGGTATGTAAACAATATTATAGAATCTTCCACGTTTAAACGACTAATTTTCTTTCCTATTCAAAAGTGACTTGTGCCTAGACCAGATCAATTATTATTAAATATGGGTTTAATCTAAACTACTTTAAAGCTACATTTGCAATCTACAGACAATATTGGAAATCATAATGTAGTAACGAATTTGAAATA
This sequence comes from Aspitha aspitha aspitha, assembly GCA_018246895.1. Taxonomy (NCBI): domain Eukaryota; kingdom Metazoa; phylum Arthropoda; class Insecta; order Lepidoptera; family Hesperiidae; genus Aspitha; species Aspitha aspitha. The sequence goes on along the minus strand of DWGJ01001926.1, from coordinate 2,157 downwards.
GAGAAACAAATTTCATAAACAGTCATAACATGAGTAAGATCAGTATACCTACTGTAGGCATTTATATAACTGTAAAAAAATTATGTGAATTTAAATACACTTATATAGAGTTTTATGTTATAAAGAGGTCAATACACTGTCATGTAGGAACGACATACATACGATATAAAAATAAATGGAAATAGAATGATTCAAATGCAGTTTTATGAGGTAAGTGAATACCATGTTCACTGAAAATTAGACATTGAATCATGACCACAATGAACAATTAGCAATGTACCTATGTAGATATAATATACCTATAATTTTAAAAGGAATGATACAAAGTAGTTATTTCTGCTGTAGATGAAATGAGTAGAGCTAAAATTTAATAATAATGATGTATCTTAAAATGTAATTGACAAATATAAAATACCACATGAGAAAAGTATTTTGAATAATTACCAATAAAAATATTACGCATATAGATAGATAGCTTCAGTAAAATAATACAAAATGAAATGTAGATGTAACTACATTGTACAAATCTTAGAACAAATTACAATTCAACTTTCAAAACATTACGAAGTTTTACTTATAGTGACTATGGGCCCTGTTGCTGTCACGGTTTGTGCCTGCAGAGCATCTATGAAATGGCAGGACGCTTCTCGCGCGCTGTTGCAAACCCGGGTGTAATGAATAAGACCCTATAAGCACTGCATAGTTTAGAAGTCACTGGCGTATATTTTCTGGATGTTAACAAGAAAGTAATATTTTACGATTTTTGTACAAGAGAAATAAAAATTATATACTTTTGGTGTGTCTAAGCTAGGAAGTGTTAGTGAATTTTTAAAACAGAAATCAAAGTCAAAACTCATTTAAAACTTGTATATTCAATGGTATCAAATAACTTACAAGTTCATTTTCACCTAAGAACTCATATAACTAAAATAAAAGTCTCCCTTAATCATACTCTTGTCTGAGTGTATTCTGTTGGGAACTTGAATGAATGTTGACCAATAGCTTGAACATTTGGTAGAAGCCCTGCATTAGGAGTAATGTTCCAAGATAATGTTAATGTGACATTGTTGTGACCTCTGGAAATAAAAAATATTACATTTTAGCAAATGTACAGTAAGTTCCACAATATATAGAGAAATATTATGAACTATGACCACTGTGTAGGCACAGTCCTAACACATTTTATCATAGTGTTTCCATCAACTGGTTTCTACAGAACATTCTGTAATTGAAAATGTAATTATATAATAACATTTATACATGGATTAATATTCTGAGAGATGAAATGGATTATCCATACTAATAAAAGCACTAGATTCTCTGAGAAAAAAATTGTATAAAAACTTTATAGACAATAGGTAAGGTGTAACTATTTAAGACTAAAAATAGTCAAATAGATTACACAAGAATTTGGCAATAATATTATGACTGAATGAAATTTTATAATTTGTTTTTCTTTTTTCTTTAATTCTAGTACACCTCTACCCTTCATTTATACCTTGTTTCTGTTATATAATATTACCCCAAATTGTTTAGTAAAATGCTTTTTTATACAGTTAGCCTAGCAAGCAGGCTGACGGGCCACCAATGGTAGTCACCATTGCCTAAGGACATTTGTAACACCCTAGGAGTCGCCCATACTTTACTAGCTTTGAAGGAAACACATTCCACATTTTATAAGCAGGCGGTAGGAAAAAACGTGCAAACAGAACCGTAGAAGACTGCCACCGGTCCAGTTGATGTGGATGAAACTTCATTCTTCAGCAAGTGGTACAATGGAGAATCGGTGATACAGGCAAATTTATTATAGTAAAGCCCTCTGTTTGTATCTCTCTGAATCCTTGTGTATGGCGTATATTTGTAGTTTATGGAGTATAGTAAAGATTATTTGTATTGTATAGGCAGATATAGGCAGAGATGTTAGATTTTTATGAATAGAATAGCACATGAGCATCCTCAGCTGACCACAAAGAGGACTTGGTGAGATTTAGTTTAATGTGGATAACAGTTTCAAGAATGTTAACCAACTGTATAGTCCAAACTAGCGGCCCGCCCAGGCTTCGCACCCTTTTCCCGTTTCCCCAACATTTCCCTTCACTGCTCTGCTCCTATTGATTGTAGCGTGATGAAAAGTATACTATAACCAGCTCAGGAGTA
>DWGJ01001925.1:0-17634 GCA_018246895.1 Aspitha aspitha aspitha | reverse complement strand
GTGTGCAGGTTTCCTCTCGATGTTTTCCTTCACCGTCATAGCGAGTGATATTTAAATTTTAGCTTTAAAAGGCACTTAATAAATCAGAGGTGCGTGCCGGCATCGAATCCAGACGTCCCGAGTAGGAGGCTGAGTTTCAAACCACTAGGCTATCACTGCTATTTACGGAACTTTAATAATCAGTGTCAGTTGTACTCATCTAGTTTCGACAAGCGGTCAGGAGATCTCGAGGCAGATGTGGACGAATGTCACGTCATCCCGAACGACAAGTCCACGGAGTTCATGCTCGCGACTGTCAATGAAGAAACCATTAGGTAAAAATATACGAGTACTTTCATGCCTCATAATGAGTGCAATCTGATTAGCTGTTCTATAATATGCCCTATTTATATTTTATTGCTATTTCGAATAAAACGTATCCAAATTCCCTATTTCGACATTAACTTAATTTACAATTACTTCATCAACTTTTTCTTGCTTATATAGACAGAAAATTCCATCTGATATGAGATAACAAAATAGTTAATTAGCCGGATTATCTATTAACTTTTACAAGATGTGCTAATTTAATTTCTTATCTCCAGAGGAACTAAGAAAAACATCAAATCGCTACCGGATCCAAACGGCAATAATGATTCAGGGTACGCAGCATCCAACCTTGAAGACCCTCATCGGGAGCACGTCTCACTCCCAGGGTCTCCTGTGATAAGAGACGCTACGGTGCTGAAAAACATGAGCTGTGATGGTTCAAAGTGGAGGAAGAACGGGAAAGCTACAAAGACTGAAACGGAATCTAGGTAACATTAATGTGTCTTTAAAGATGTAGTAACAGCAGATGTAGTGACGAGCTGTCCTTATATATTTTCCACACTATAAAATTAAACAAGATTTAACGCCAAATATTGAGAGTACAACTTATTATGATGATGATGATATCCTTTAGTCCCTCATCAGGGACGTAGGGCTCGAAGAAGCTTTTTTCCATTTGGCACGATCTTGTGCAGCATCCGCCAACTTGTCCCAGTCTAGTCCAGTCGAGGCAGCCTCTGTCTCGACGGATCGCCTCCAAGTGGTACGAGGGCGTCCCGGTCTTCGCTTGCCGGCTTCATCAGGTCTTCTGAGCACATGCCCAATCCAGCGCCATTTCTTGTTGCCTTTTATTAAATTCAAATATGAAGGAATTATTCAATAGGACGGCATCACTCGCTCTACGCTCGGAAGACGACCACGAGGCGAGCGTGTACGACGTCCGCGATGGCTCGAGCTGCAAGAAGGAGCGAAAGGCCAGCGCGGCGACCGCACGCTTCACTATTTACAAAGCAAATAAAGCAAGCAAGAAGAAACGTGAGAAATCTTCAGCGAAAAAAGAAAGGAAGGCCACCAAAACATTAGCTATCGTTTTAGGTATGTGTGTTCGATAACAAAATTTATACTATCAGTATGGCTTTGTTTCCTAAATAGGCTTTTCCATACTTAATGCTTAACATAACAATATAATGGATCCCAAACAGGATGACAAATGCACAAGCGATAAATTACAGTTAAAGTATCTCCAAATGACATATGGAGCTAACGATATAGTTAACAAAAATCTATTACTACGGTCCAAACAAATTGTATTCAAATTATCATAATGTTATTTCCGCAAATTTGGAATCTTATTTAAGGGATAGTTTAAGTATAAATCATCTACTTGGAAAAACACTTTATAAATCGTCTCAGCGAGGCAATGCAACGACATAATTGGGAAGGCGGCAATGCTCTTTGCACTGGCCATTAGGAGAGAAAGACGCACTAATCTCCGCTTGGAACTAATTAGTCCAAGTTTGTACAAACGAGAAAATAACGATCACTGTTGAGTTTGAAATAGCGTGATGTTACAACAGATTTATGCGCAGTGTAGAAATTCTTAGAACTGTTAGTTGATTTTGTAACTTTTGATCCAAATAAACGCGACTTATTAGTAAAAAACACAGCTATTGCTAATAAGTGGCTTGCAAATTAACTATATTTTGGCTCATTTTGTACTATACTATTTTTAATGTTGATATAAATATGATCAATTGGTCATTACCAATAGGTTTCTCAATTTTTCCTCAAGTGAATATAAAGTGAAGCCTTTTAACAAAACTGAAAAGGCCATAAACGACAACAATTTGTGTAGGATTCAGAAGTTCTTACTTCATTATCTTCGTTTCTAACTTTATCTTTACAATTCTCTAAGTATTTTTTACTACAATTTGAACATTTATGTGGTAAAGCGTCTGCAAAAGTTTGTCAACTTCACAGTGGTCTTTTATCAGGTTATTTTTGGTATTGAACTATAATTTAACCATATCGTAAATAGCTCCGCTTCCAGAGAACTTGTCAAAAGTTTGTTGCCTTGAGAAGTTTCAGAACTTACGCTAGGGATTAAATTGTATCGATTGTTCCCCAAGGTATAACCATCCGTATTACAGCAATGTGAGTTTAGCTACTTTGTGAAATTATAGGTAAGGTAACATTGCTGAAGGGTACCATTTTAGTCAAAAGAAAATTCAAAGTTGATACGAATTCCTGAAATTAAAAAACTTTTGCCATTTCTTTTAGACAAGTTCCTTTTTATAACCGCTTATGAAGAATTTTAAATTCTTACATACTTTAACTGCTTTAACTGCTTTAACAGATTTTTTCTGTGCTCTCGGTCCGAAATACATATATCTGGAGAGTTCAACCTTTGAGTTGTATTATTGGATTCTCATTTAATGGTTGACTTGGCCTAGCATTGGTCGTGAGCCGGATGATCCTCATTTGACGATACCTGCTACATAAAATACAACTAACCAATGTCTTTGTTTCAGGCGTGTTCCTATTCTGCTGGACACCGTTCTTCACATGCAACGTCCTGGACGCTATCTGCGCGAAATTCGGCCTCCAATTTTCTCCCGGTGTCACTGTCTTCATTCTCAACACGTGGCTGGGATACATCAATAGCTTCCTAAATCCTGTAATCTACACAATATTCAACCCCGAGTTCAGGAAAGCCTTCCGCAAGATACTGAAGTGCAGTACCTAGGCCATCGGCTCTTTGGTCGTTTCCACTTATTAGTTCTCTGCATCATCTTGCTATCAACAGAAATGTTCTCTGTAGATTCTGGATTGTTTGAGAATAAGGTTGTGACTTTACAAAAATGTTATGTTTCCTTAGAGAAATCGTTTACCGTGAAAATACATATATATTGTGCTAGTGGGTGACCCATAAGCTCATCCGTGGGGAATTTTAAAACAAATGGTGATTTAGAAACATTGATTTTCCGCATTCAGAACTGATTTATATAAGATGCTTTTCATTGTCACATTTTTTCTGTTTTTTATAGCTATTAAAGTTCAATGGATATAAAATTATTATAGCAACTGATTTCAAGTATATTCCTCAGTTGTAACAATGACGTTAATGTTATACACTGCTTTGATGAGAATCTTAAAACAAATGAACATATTTGAACAATTTTTCATTGATGGGTTCGCTATTATATTCACGTAATTGTTCAGATATGATCATTTTATAGCAGTAATCTACTATCAAATTTGCAAGTGTATGGTTTAAAGTATTTCGGTTAAGTGGTAAGTTAATCTGGGCAAGCTCTGTTATACAATAGATTTGTTGAAAGCGCAATATCTGGATCGGGGTATTCGTTACCATTTGTTACTATTTGTTGCTATCTATTCTTATGTTTCGTGAAACGCCATTCTGTGTTGAACAATAATGATTTGCAATACGGGAAGAATAATTAAGGTGCGGAACAATAAAAGGCACAGAGGAAACTTCGCTTATATAACTCTGGAAACTTCAAGATGATGTAAATATTCATCGAACAGAAACTTATCTTGCAGTGCTTTCCTCGTTTTCATTCGAAGGAAAGCTCGTTGTATTCTCTTGCTAATAACTCGCGGCATATTCTTGATCGGCATCGTACTGTCGTTTTGAAAGTACTCTGTTGAAGCTTAAAAAATTGTAAAAATGTTTGGAAGGTATGCTGGCCACATTTATTTCAGTGTTCGTTAGCATAATATCTCTTTCAGATGCTTTCACACTAATTGCGCTTGCCCGCGAAATGAAACGGTAAAAAGGTTCCGAAGCAAGTTAGGCCGCATAATATTTTAGCTTTTTGTTATATTTGGTATCGCCGTCATTGAACGCGTACAATTATGAGTGCTACTGTATGAATAAAGGAGTGCTTTATATTAATAGGACGCAGTAAAACGCCATTATGGTGGGAGTGGATCCCGTGTCAGTGACAACAAATACCTAACCGGAATTCTTCAAAGGAATTTACCTTAATTTTTTCAATCATCACAATAGTGTGTGTATTGTGAGACAGTGTAAAATGTAGTGTATTAAATATTGAACAACGAATTTTTACGCACTTTCGTAAAACTGAAAACCATCTAACGAACGGCCAAGTGTATAGAAAATTTAATATTAAGACTATCTAGCAATACAAAAATGTGACTAGTAAGGACGTTTCATGTTTAACTTACGAGTAGTTGTAGTGTTACTAGCATATCAAAGTTAATAGTTGAAAAAGTATTATATCGTAAAAATAATTGTAAAAGCCGTAAAAGTTGACATTTGTGGATGTTACGACTTATGAATCAGTATTAATAAATATTATTACAAGTTAAATCATGTATATTTTGTAGCTAAACATTAATTCGTCTGCGTAGGGTGGTACTGTACATTTGGTTTGGTATTTTTAATGTCGTATATCGTTCAATAACTTTAAAAATAATATTTTTTTAGGCGAATTGACAGTACGAATAAATATGAATCAAAATCACGATGAAATAAACACGTAAACAAAAGACATTTACTGTGCCTATAAAGAGTTGAAAAAAGTTATCGATTTCCTTATATCACTGAATTAAAATATATGTACAATTACTTACCTACATGTTTTTAAACTACACTAAAAGTTTTATTGAATATTAGCAGCAGTGTTAAGCCTTAAAGAAAATATTTATATCCCTTATATTGAAATACCTATTCCTAATATATATTGCAATACCTATTTACTTTGCTCCTTTTATAGTTTTTTTTTGTACGCCAAATGAGTATTACCTACTTGAGAAGTATGCCTTATAAGGCACGTATAGTCTTTAAAATAATTTTTATTATTGCCTAAGCTTTAAATAATAATAAAACAGTATTATCGATGCCATAAAATTATATTAAATGTTGTATTTTCGTTGTTCTTTTTAGTTCAAAATAAACATAGTTTATTGTCATTTGATAGTCAATAATACTCCATAGGTATAGTAAAAGTAAGTAAAGCGTGTCAATGTACCTATCTATATACATAGTTCAAGTTCTAAAAACAATATCCTGCTTATTTAAGTGAACTATTAACATTTTTTAAATCTTAAATGAGTATTACTGTATTTTTGTTTTATTTGTATTATTTTTTATACATATGTATATTTCTTCAAGTTTAATTTCAATCATTTCCTAAGCCATTCATTCTAAATTGAATATAAATTTTACCAAAAGCATTGACTTTATTGATTTAGTGTATAAAAACTCATACATTTTAAACTCTTCAAATGTAGGTACTTTTCTCGCATTCTAAAACTCTTTCCTGAACAGGCAATTACTTTACTGCCTCTCCGTCCATTTAATTATTTTAAAATATTTCCATTTAATTTTAATTTTAAAAGAATATTTTTTATTTCGCAGTGGTATTTTTTATGACCAGTACCTACGTAATTTAATGAAATAAATAAATATTATTTGTTGCTGAGTTTAATTGCTATTCGTATAAACGAATATTTAACTCACTATCATATTATTTTTACAGATTATATGTATATAATTTTGACAAATTTGAAATATAAAAAATTTACTTCGGTAAATTATTTATGGTACTTGTGTAATATACGTTGTCATAAGTGTATAATTATAATTGTAATATCGGAAATGTCGTGAAGACGTATTGCACTGCGAGATTTGATGACGTAGTTCGTATTGTATAAGTGTATTATTCAGATCATATCAACAATAAGTACATTATGTATGATAAATGCAGATGATATTAGCGACTTATCAGTTCATAGTAAAAAATTAGGTATAAAATAAATTGCAATAAATTAAACAAACACTCTTTAATGAATTTAAATGTACTTTTTCTATTCTACAATTACTGCATTTCTGTTATAAACAAAATCTTAATTAATAAATTTTTTAGATGTATACCAAGTCCTGTTTAGTTCTTACAAAGTGTTATTAAATTAAAATATGTCTACGGATTCATATCACGTGTTTAGTATATTCTATTTTTCGGTACTCAATATAAATTTAATATACTTTAAACAGCTTTACAACGCATCTTAGCAGAAGAACTGATTATTTTGATATACCTACCTATAATAAAACAACTTATTATTTTAATAATTTAATGCTCAATATCTAATGATTAAGTCTTTTTATTGAAAAACTGTTGTACTATAGAAATGTAAATATGAAATAAAATACTGTTAATAAAATAATGACAGGGTTCCTCAAATGAATCCGAACAGTATTACTAAACTTATATGTATTACTTAAAAAACTTGTGAATTACACAGTAGGGCATTGTATTCTATGCTATGCTTCTTAGCCCTTTTTTATATTAAATGTAAGTACTTACCAATTGGGCTTCATAGTTTAGAAAACGCGTCAAATAAAATAGGGTAATATATCTTTAATAAGTTAACTACTTTTTATGTAAGATATCCTTAAAACTTCACTAATCTAAGATAACTTACAACCAGGATTATTGTTATTACTCATAGCGTTAAATTATATGCCAAATGAATTGCATTATTTCATTGTAAATAGTGACTTAGTGATATTGTATATAAATGCAATTAAAATTAATTATTATCGTAACCAAAGTCGCAAATGTCCTTTTTACCAAACATTGTACGCTAAAGCTTTTTGTAACTTTTATGTTACGTACGTTAAAAATTTATAATTCATTAATTATAATTAACATTAAACTATACTACTAACTGTTCTAAATGTTTCAGACTCCGGTTCATATCAATATATTACATTACGATTATCTTAAAAGTCCATTTACGAATTTTATTACCCTTGAATCATTACCCCAGGTCTGCGACTGGGTAGATATAAAGCATCAAGTGTTAAGTATCTCTATTTCTACCAACCTGTCCTATTTCTACACTAATCTCCATCATCTTCCACTTTCTCTTTCCACGTGCACAGTTTTCGGAGACTTAACCTATCTATCAGCCAATATCGGCCGTATTTCGTAGTAGGAAGCTCTTGAGATTTAAAACAATGTACATCTTATAATACTCACAAATATGTACATTCCATAGAATAGTGTGATTATAATTGCTAAGCAAAAATCACTTGACTGTATCCAAATCATAGTGTGTATGTAACCTTAATATTAGTTTTGTTAATGTAAGTTTATCATAACAATCGAAAGGCAGTTTAATGTTAATCATAATTAAATTAACATGTCTATGTTGATTATGATTTAAAGTAGTGGATGCAAAAGTGTGATGATTTAATTATATGTGACTACTCTGTTTTTGAAACCGTTGTTTTATTTGACCCCTACTCAGGTTGACCAACCTTTCAATAAGTTCATACACACATATTATACATATATTTGTGTGATTATGAATGTGAGATGAGTATTCAAACCAGAACTGATCATTTACAAACCACACATTCCATGACTTTTTGGAATATCTTGACAATTGTTTACTGACTAATGGTTCCAATATTGTGTATGAACATCAAATTAGTCATACACGCCAGCTAATGATACTCTTGATGGAACCTTATTTAATACATATCCGAGCTTGACTTACCTACTTTAATTAAAGGCGACGAGGCGAAACAAATTTGTCAAGGCCTCTGGAAATCTTTAAACCTGCCTATCCCCATTGGAAATAAGCGTGTTTGTATGAATGAAATTATATAGCACACAGTTAAAACGATTTCAATCATTTTTGTTATTACAATAATAATAAACACAAATACACAGAACACAGATTCAGCGAAATAGTATAATTCTTACGGAAAAGATCAGTTAGCAACGTAACCGAGAATATATTTCACGCTGCTCGTATGTACCAGTAAAAACGTGTCTTCTAGTTTTATGACAAAAACACACGAGACAGGTCACGTAATGATTGATATGAGGCTGCGGAGGAAAGGCCAATAAAAGCCTACAACTCTTATATTCGCTTCCCGTTGGTGTTCTCTTAGTACCCTAAACTCAAGCACCTATATCTGCCCTAAATTGGGAGGTAACGTCTTCATGTCTATGATATAATTGTAATGACATCCCAGTGCTGGGGGTGGTAACGTAAATTTTCCCGTAATAATATTTACATTTTGGAGGTTGTTCCTAAAAAAACATGGTAGCTGTTATTGGGCGTTCTTAAGGCAACACTCTTAAAATATCATCAAAAATTAAAATACAAGAAAAACGCCCGCATCCTAAATACAGACTTTCGAATATATTTTCAGGATACAGAAGCTTTTGCGGCTAAGTCGCTTCAAAGTTAAGTGCATTGTATAGGATTGCAGGCTAACCAAACGCATCAGTATAAGCCCCTAACTCTACGAGACTTGTAACACTCGCAGCAAAGCCTTTGCATATAATACCGGTGCACGTTTCCTCTGCAATAAATTTCGTTAAATATTAAAGTTACCTTAACTTTAAATATAAATTGCATAAAAACAACTTTAAGTAAAAGTACTTTTGACTGGCCTCGTGGTCGAGTGGTTAGAGACCCTGACTGCAAAACCGGAGGTCGTGGGTTCGATTTCCAAACAGGACAAACATTTGTTTGATGAATACATTTGTTTGTTCTGTGTCTGGGCGTAATAAAAATATCTATGTATATAGGTACTATATCTTTTAAGTACGTATGTTTATCAGCTGTCCGGTCACCATAACACAGGCATTCAATTGCCTAATTTGGGAGCAGACAGCCGTGTGTGGAGTTGTCCCCAGTTATTTATTTATTTATTATCTTTAGTTTAACTTTAAGGTTTCAATAATGTGTTTATTAACTTTTTATGGTTGTATACCATGGTGGCGTTTAGAGGCTAGTGGTATTACCTACCCGTCAATGTCGAATATGGTAGTAAGAAATAGTATCAGAAAGAATATAATTATTTACGAAATAGTAACCATGATTAGCTTCAGTATCTACTTTGCGTTTTAACGAACTTTTATTATTACATGCCCCCGAAACAATCAACGGGGCTAAGCAAACACAGTTAACTGTGTTATGAAAGTTTAAAATTCACCAGCGGCGGAGTGACATAAAGTTTGTTACGAGTGTGACAAACACAAGCTTCATGTTATATTCAGTCCGTGGAATGCCTTTTGTGCCACCTGCGAATAAGCATCATTCAGAATTACCTCGCATGGTACCTAATTGTAAAATTCTGAGAATACATTGTCCATTATAATACGTTGTAATTCGTATTACGCTCAAATAAATTCCAATAAAAATGCTACATTCAACAGAGCTTTTAGTTAGAAATATCCACGGTGAACTTGTGAAATTGTTTTTGTCAGTAAACTAATTAAAAAGTTTTTAATTTTCAACCCTTTTCTTACATATGTACATACTTGTTTGAAGGCTGAAAATCGAACCACAACTGAATAATTCTTCGATAGTCTCATCGTATCATCAAGGTCATTGAAGACTTTCCTAAAACAACGTGATGAATAAATTCAATAGGTGAATAAACAGCCTCAGTCATACCTACTCGTGTATTCTCAGCTATGAAATGCTTCTGAAGGTTAAAATTACTGACGCGCTCAATGCGAAGCAATTAGCACGGAGCTATGTGGGACGCGGGATCAATTTCAAGAATATCGGCATACTGGCCGAACTGGTCTGCCCGCATTCTTGTAACATCTCGGATCTATTTATTGCGAAAATAGATAGACGATATAATTTACCTGGCACAAAATATGTTGAATAAACTTGATAAAAACTCACCCCAATGCTATGCAACGTGCAAAAATTCTATCTGAAGATAATAAAGCGTGGATAGAAGAATTAAGAAAGAAAGAAGAGAGTTAAGTATTCTTCTTTCCACGCGGATGAAGTCACTGGAATAGCTGGTCACCAGCTAAAATAAACGACATTCTGAGTTTGTTTCCACAGTACCCATATTTGACATTACAGTGTACACGTACCACGGGAATAAAGAAAGAACATTTTAGTTCGTAATCTACGAGTATACTCGTACTAATATTATAAAGAGGAAAACGTTGTTTGTTTGTAATGAATAGGCTCAAAAACTACTGGACCGATCTTAAAAATTCTTTCACCATGCGAAAGCTACATTATCCACGAGTAACATAGGCTATATAACATCACGCTATGACCCATAGGAGTGGAGCAGTAGTGACAAATGGTGCAAAAACGCTAATAATTTATATGGCAAGACAACTTTTTGCGGAGTCGGCTAGATTGTTCTCTAATTAACGCGGGTGAAACCGTGGGGCTCAGCTAGTAAGAAATAAAAAACTGTTCTGTTTAAATTAAAATTAAAGAGCAACTGGTAATAACAATATAAATGAGACGTTGTATGAAATAGAGGTAACGCTAAACCCCGTTTGTGGAACCTCAACCTTACATTAATATAATTACCGTCCAATCTATCTTCATATTGAATGTCCTTGGAGCCACTTGACTGATTTGATTTCATATTAAGCATCTTCCGACGTAGTCACTAAAGACATTTCCATCGAATCGATACTTCTTGCTATACATATGTACATGTTGCCATTCTTCTTCTAACTTCTTCAATGTTTGGGATCGGATTCTATGCGGGTAACAATAGGAGGATATACTTATAGAGGATTTAATAGTCGCCCAAACGTGCGCCGATTAGAGCGACGTGACAAAGTGGTGACTATGGAATAAATCTATCTCATTTTGAAATGCCACCTACCCAAAAATTCACCAATTACACACGTTGGTGGTGAATGGTAATTCAGACAATTAAAGTACCTTGTTTCTAATTATTCATTCATTACAGATAATAAAACAGCAGCCATTAACTAACAAGATCCAGATTAGTTCCGGTCAATAACCTCTAAAGGATGTCGCTCAAACTCAGTACATAAGATTGATCGCACAATTTGCTAATGTAATTGATATTGTTAATATTGAAACCTTTGGTAATTAAATTGTAGCGAAACTATACAACACTATCTATACATATAATTTACGAAACCGCTAAGCTTAGCTATATCTTATGAGAGAAAATAAGGATTACCCCATTATTAAATACAATCGAAAAAGGGGCAATGAAATGATCTTCATGTCAACCACTATCATTAGTTTGAGTTACATTCTTTTATAAAAACAGTAACAAATAACTACCAATGAAGAAAAGGAAATGAAAATGTTAAGAAGATATAAAAGGTAGACTTAATAAGCCTTTTAGTGAAGTGAAGTACAATCTTCCCGTTGAAAGGCTCAAAGCGGGACAAAGGAACTAATATGATTTCAAACATTAACAATAGTTTGAATGGGCCCGTGTGCGAATAAACGAGGTAATATCGGGATGAGGATTGAAACGCCATTGTAATGTCACAAAGTCGGAAAGCGAACGCCTACTTTTGCTCCTCAGCTGGCGGTATAAGTATGAATCGGAAAGAAAATTCCCTATGGAATACATTAAAACGTCTGTATTTATTAATGTAACACAAACTTTCCACCAATTCGTACTGCTGCAGCTGGGAATGTATCTCCAGATCTGCTGCACTGGAAAGAGAAACTTGGGTCCAACAGTGGGACACAAAAAGGAGTTGCAGCACATCATCTATCCAGTCACTCCAATAAACTTAACAAGTAACCTTCGCATTACAAATGTTACTTGCAGAATAAGAGAATTAGAAGAAAAAGAACTCGCTAATACATTTTGAGTTAGACATAATCCAAAAAGATATTGATATGGAAGTGTAAACTAAAGCAACCGTCAAAGATCAATGCGACAATAAAACATTTTATTATTAGTGATGCGTTGGAAGAGCGTTGAATAATCATTGACAACAGACGCCGTAAGACGATCAATTGCGCCACCACATTTGTGGCCAAAGGTAGACTTGTCGCAAATCTCGAAGTCAATTCTAGGACGATTGGATTCTAGGGCGACTGATACAAATAAAATTACTTTCACGATCGTCTGTGCTACATACGATATTTCCGTTACCAACTGCTTACGACCAAGATAATTTCAAAGTATTAACAATTACTGCATTTGTATAAAATTGAATTGTATATCTATTTTATGTATACTTCAATAAAAAGTGGGTAGGTCACTCAAGGTCACATTGCTTTTGGTTACATTATGAAAATCTAAGTGGACGTTTTAATATGCCACAATAACATATAACATTATAAGGGTGTTTTTCCACCAGAGATGTGCTACGCAGCTGTGCTGCTAGAATGTGATGATTGGTGGATATCAAACGCATCCACAGAAATTTAGCATACCACATCTCCGGTGGAAAAGCACCCTAATTGTGACAACGAAATATTACTTGTGAGGCAGTGTCCTTCCAAAATGCCGTTAGTGTGACCGTGCTGAACGCGTGGATAAGTTTAAAAAATTAAAAATTTCCTTTACGCCTTAACTTCCACGCCACAACTCTACAGGTATGACTTGCCTTTAAAAGGCGATACAAAGTTTAACAAAGGTGGCTGAAACTCGCGAAGCGAAGCGAATCGCTATATAAACGTTAAATGGCTTTTAGAAATGGATCATAGATTATTCTCGTCTCAGAGCGGACAGGATGGATACTTAGCTTACAAACACTTTGAATTTATCCCAGTACCTGAAAATCTATCACTATTTTTATCGTCCAAATGAAACATTCTACATTTTTGGAGCTACGTTTAATATGTCCTCTATTACGCTACTGATTACTATTACAGTATCGACAGTTTTTCTCTTGGCATTTTTATTTTCGGTTTACTATACCTATGGGGCTTACAGAGTTGATGTGTATACTATGATTCATTAGATGTGCATTCAGAGTATTCATTGTATTTTTTATTAAAATATAAGTTGGGGATTCATTTTGAGTTAATCCTTAACGTTCTCCTAAAGTCTGTTACAAGTTTAAGCCGTTCTAATAAATCATGTCGTTTTTTAGACAATGTGGGTCTAATATTAATGAGGTTCTTTGATATTATCCATGTCTGAAATCTTATCTTTTTTGTATACAAAGTAAGAGAGCTTTTTTATTATTACTAACGGGGTAGGCAGAAAGCATCGAGTGCGAAAAATCTCTATCCTTCCGAAGATGACATGTTTCTGCTACATTCGTCAATGTCTTAATACAAATGCGCCGGTTTTGAAGACACTTGACTCCCCATCACGATGTGCTACTTGATGGAGGTAGCAAAGTCCTCTGCAATGAAGTCCATCAACACTCGCACGATATATCTATAGTCATGCTGTTATTGGTGTGATATAATAAGTGTTTTTATTAACTTCTACGTTGAAATAATATTCTTTGCCATCATCCTCGGTTGCAGCGAGATAATAGCTTCCGTGCTGTATTTTCTTAGCTCCATATTAAATCATATTTTCGATCACGAAGTGAATTTTAAATTCTTTCTGCAATCTTAGTCGGCGGATTCATTTTAATATTTCACATTATTTTCTTCGATAACATAATAAAAATGATGTTGGACAACCATAACTTTAATATGGACGATTCCTTTGATGTCCCTAGTGACTTTAACAAAGGTTCTATTGAGTACCAGAAAGGGACGGCTATTCTCTTGTTTATTTTATCATTTCCTACTCGTTAGTATTATGGCATATCGATATATTTACTGAAGAAATGAAAATGTTGTCACGTGCATTCAAATACAAAACAAAATGTAGCTTAATGAGATTGTTGCAATCATCGATATGCGCACTTTACAACAGAGTGTAAAATTTATCACAAAGTTGACAAAGAAGAGCGAAGTAGCGAGTTACGATACAGATGTCATGTTGCATAATCGTATTAAGGAACATAAATTTTGCGTACTACAAAAGACTTATCACAGATCTATATCCATAGCTATCTACAGGTCTGATTGAACGTATTTTTTTATATATTCATAACTCTAATACGAGTATGAACGCAATAAACGGTTGAATATCAAACGATTTGTGACGCGAATACTAAATTTAGCGTAAACACTCACGTCACAAGTGTGGACCCGTTGAAGAGCCAGCTGTCGCGAGGGCCCAGGAAATGCGGTGAAGCGCGCAAGATCCCGACATCACGAGAACTGGACTAGCGGTACCTATATTTCATACATACATACCGTCACGCTGGGACCCTAACAGGGTAGGCAGAAAGGACCGATTGCCAAATATCTCTGTCCTTACAAACTTATCTTCATCATTCTCTTCATGCACCGGTTTCGGAGGCTCTGGACTTCCCCATCAGCCAATGTCTGTCCTATTTGGTTGAGATAGGACAGTATTGGTCTCCCCTGGCACCTACGTTCACCAACACTCGCATTGCATAAGTATATTTTAACATATAAAAATTCCTTGCGTCCATTCGTGATTCTTCTCTTTCTGAATACGATGACTAATTTTGATGAAATTTTGACTGCAACACTTACGGAACCACCCTAATAGTGCTTCGCTGTATCTGACCTTAAAACTGAAAGTAGTGTCCAGGGTTTGCTCGAGGAAGCAACACCTACAGCTGCTTCTATTTATATGAAAGGCAGATGCTCATCAAACTAGAAATTGTCAAAGCTAGAGATGTAGAAATGTTGTAAAAATGTAGAAATTGTCAAAGCTAGAAATATGAGACATATCGGACGTAGCACATTCCTGTTATGTAAAATCGAATGCAAAGGTTTTTAAAGGCGCCAACGGTCATTTAACATGAAGTGGCCTAGTGGACGTTAGTCGTCGGTACTTCACTGAAAAATTACAATAGCAAAGTAACGCAATCATCCTCTGAACAAAAGCGTTTAAATGGATTAGAGTGGAACACGTTAAACAGACAATTAGCACAGAAAAATGCCAGCCGGGCTGATTTGCCTTGCAAATTGCATTTTGCATTTTCATCCGCGCCCCTCTCATATGCTTCGAGGGGAATCTCGCAAACGACATTTTTCAGGGTTTTTCTTTATATCTCATTATCTCCGTTGTCCTTCCCGTTTGTCTACACATTCTGAGATATTATTCAAAGTGCCGCTCGCAGATTTTCCCGTTTTGAGCAGAAATAAAATGCAGAAATAGCAAGCGGGAATAATTTTCTTTCATAGTATTAAGCTAATTTACAACTGAAAGAAGATCATTTATGTAATAGTCGGTGGATGGAATGGGAGGTGAGCTATAAGAACCATGATTTTAAAGCTATGTAAATACGTAACTAATTAGTAACTAAACATTTTTACATATTTCCTGTACACCTTTTTATATTTATGCAATATACAAAAGAAAACCTTTAAACCGAACGAACAAATTTTTATTGTAGTATGTAGAAGCTTCATCAATAACAATAAAGAAAAATATTCTATCTAAAAATTGTTATATCTGGGGGCCACCGGTAAAGTCCACTCGACCAAAAGACGCTTTGTCCTCAACAGCAAATTTGGGAGCTGACAGCAATTTGACATTTGTTGATTCAGGACTCCGGTTAGCTGATATAATATTATCTTCAAACGATTACCTTTTAACCAGCCGAGTTCGTCCTAAATAACAAAGCTTTGTTTAGAAATTTTATCTAAAATGATCTAGCGCGTACGTGGTGACCTAATTTTGTGAAAATATGTACATGTCCCTTTCTTGTGAGATAAATACATTTACAGATCTTATAATACGTTCCTTTCGTTTGTCTTTATTTATATACAAATACTCTATCACAATAATTTATGTTAAGGTTGAGACGTAAAAATTTTCTCTTCTTTAAGTTTTAATTTTCTTTTCTCACTGCTCAGGGTAATAGTATATTTTACGCCGTTTCTTGAATAAAATGTTCCTTCATTAAACGTAGCTAATTCAGTTTTAGTTGTGCAGCCTACACTCAAGAGTGCTTATTTGTTAGCCGGCTAATGAATTCATAAATTTAGTTGTTAGTTAACTCACTCAGAACAGAATTGCTTATAGTGTTGAAAATATGATTCACAGTTTCCAATAAATTTTATGTAAAGTTGGAAGTTTCAAGAAAATGTCCTATATCGTTTCGAAAAGCTAATTTAATATAGCTAGGATTCCTATAGATCGCGTCATTTTTCTAAAAATCTTGTATAAGACTTTCGGCTATGGAATCTAGCGCCATGTTACGTTTACTTTTTTAACAGCGCAAGATTATTAAAAAACCAAAACCGATGTTCTTTTGGTTCGAAACAAAATAAATGACCTACCATAAACCATTAATTTGTTAAGAAAAAACATGGGATTCTTCACAAACCACTTGACTCGGCGTATTATTCAAAAGGAATTAAAATAATTTTAACGTTCAAAAGTTATGTCCGAATTTGCAAAATTATAAGTTGTATGCTAATAGCGGTCCTAATGTTGAGGATAGAACATCAGCCATACATACATTTATTCAGAGGCGAAATGAATATTCAACGTCGCCTGGACCTTTACCTGAGTTGTTCATTATAAATTCGCGTAGATTAGAAGACACATTACATCGACCTCGCGCGTTATATTATTTTAAGCGCAGTTTTGGACCCCGGTGAAGTGACACTAATGAGTAATAAAAAGTATGCTAACTGCCATTTCCAACGTAAATAAAAAAAACATTAACTTTATCTTAGCGTTTAGACCGTAATTATAAAGATACCTCTGTTTAAGAAGCTTTTTATTTAAAGAGAATAGCAAATGAGCAGGCAGCAGTCAAATAGCCGCTGCCGCTCATGGACATCTGAAACCGACTCCTAACAGGGCTGTAGGGACTGTTAGTGTGTTCAGTTAGTATAAGGTGTTAATAGGAATTCGTTGGTGAGTATTCTTTAACAGGACTGCAGGAATGGGACTATTAGTGATATTAGTCCAGTTAGTATGTGTTAGTAGATGTAGTTAGTTAGCGTTTGGGTATTCGTAACTTATGACAGTGAAACACTGTTTTTTAAAACAGTTTTATTGAATCTCTACATTATCATGAAGGTTGTGTATTAGTGTAAGCTACGCAACTGCCTTTTGATGTTCGCAGATGCATTAAAACCCGAACAGAACCTGAGACCCAGGCCGGTGGGTTATTGAATATTTAACTCTGAGTTTGAATACATTCGAAGCCCGAACCGGAGCACTCAGGACAATATTAATTTATATTTATGTTCGTATTTAATATGAAAAATAATATTTAGGATATGTAATTCTTTAATTTGTTGTAAAGCATTAATCTAAGCTGATGGAAAACGATAGTGTGTTAAATAAATAACTGGGGACAAATCCACAGACGGCTGTATGAACCCAAATTAGGCAATTTAATGCCTGTGTTATGGTGACCGGACCGCCGATAAACATACATATATACATACAATATAGTACTTATATACATAGATATTTTTATTACGACCAGACACAGAACAAACAAATGTGCTCATCACACAAATGTT
>DWGJ01001924.1:0-17635 GCA_018246895.1 Aspitha aspitha aspitha | reverse complement strand
TCGATCATCTCAGAGACGAGGCATTGTGCGAATGACGGACTTTCGCCCGAACGAGCGGCCCAACACACAGGCTATCATTGACTATTTCTATATATATTTATTTCACGTCACACCAGTGCAATGATATTTTTCAATCTAGCTTTTATTCTCAAACCCTTCTATCATTACCGTGTCGGGCACGGGTTTCCTGGCGTGATGAGATAGTTTGCGAGCATACTCCACCGCGCTGGTTAAGCACGTTTTGACTGACTTCACACAACTCAAAGTACGTACATTATGAAGAACAATAAAGTGTGTAGATTTCCTTTTTACAGCTTCACCTTTATAGCGAGTGATATATAACTTTTAATTAATATAACATACGTTAAATTGTAAAGTGACAGGTGCATGCTAGGATTTGAATCTGAAACGAGACCCCCGGAGTGAGAGACTGAAACCCAGACCACAAGACTATTGCTGCCGTTGATTCTAGTTATAATTAACGTAAAAAATAAAATGATTTTTTTGTATTACTATTTCATTCAAATACAAAACTGCGTAAACGAATACAAATGGTGAAAGGGAAAAATTTAAAAAAAAGTCTCAGCCGCCCGCATATTCACATAACATTTAATACATATGTAGGTACTACATACGTCGTTGTAAAGATAGTGAAATGAGGCAAAAAAATATCAGCACTTAAATAATTATTTATTAAGTTGCCATACTGGACACAATTGCATTGATATTAAATTACGTAAAACGCAAGTTCCTGCTCAGTGCCAGGACAATTATAGGCAACGACATCATGAGTCAAAATAACAGGTCAATAATTATGAAAATATAAAATTACAATTGACAAACATTTTATTAAAGAAGTTAAAATTTTTCAAAGAAACAATAAATATAAAGTTACATTTGAATTTGTCAACGAACTGTAAACTAAGTTTTAACTAAAAAATAATAATAAAAGCGCATATGTTTGTTCAAGAAAAAAAATCTACCGGAAGCATTATAATCAACCCTGTTAATGTTAAACCATTACAAATTCCGGATTTTAATTTAACAATACCGTCAAGTAAAGATTATACATTTAAAATGTTTACGATTAAAATGTTTATTACATCACTGAATATTTGACTTGTTATGCATTACGGGAAAAGCGTAACAACGACCCTAATAAAACCTGTTACATTATATTTATTTCAATAATTACATAACATAGTGTAATAGTAAACATGCCTTTTTAATTAACAATTTGGGCCAAACATGTAGAGATGTAGAGATATTATGTTGTTACACAGGTTTATGTATTATTAATACACCATGAGAAATGTAAATCTAATATAATTATGTAGAGCATTTACACAGAAAATGTAATGAGCACGTAGTGATATGACAATATCCGAAATATTAGAATATACGTACATATATGAATTGACCCGTTGTCTCATTGGTTAGTGGTTTTGATTTTTGTACCGAACGTTTGGACTTCTATTTCCATTCGATACACATGTTTTTGTTGTTTATCGATAAAAAAATAATGTTGAAGCGTTATTTTACAAACGTTTGCCGTTTTGATATAATTGATGAAACCAATTATCATGGACCTGTGATTCGTTACATTTACATAAACGTAAAGCAAGTTTCACACTGTCAATGTTGTCGATATCGGATTCATATTAATAAATACGGAAATTCGTTCCATCCGCATGTTTGTAACGTTTAAATTTGAAAACGGCCAAAGCGATTTCGTTGAAATTTGACACGGAGGTATCTTATAATATGAGAGAGGATGCAGTCTATTTATAATAGCTGAGTAATACGAATTTTTAAATCTATCGGAGTCTCTAAAAGAGCGAAATGTAGGGTAATAGAATGTAATGTAAATCGAAGCATGCGTGGGTTGTTTACAGTTTAGGAAATGGTGATATACAATGGTTTGGATGTTGTAGACCTGGTAAACGATAATATGGACGACAACGTTACGTTACGTTACGTTAATGACGAAAGAAAGGATATTGCTTTCGCGCGACCGGCGAAAGCAGGACGTGACGCGAATCTCGCGATCATATATAGCGAATCACATTTTATATGTACCATACACATGTACATGTCTCACCAGTGTACATGTCTCACCATAAGCGAACGCAGTCGAACGAAATTTCACTATTGCGAAATTGACGCGACATGCGCTCGTGAGAATAATAATAACAATAATAATAGTAATATCATCTATAATAAGATCTATCATCACCTGTAAAAATAATAATCCCTCTACACTTGGGTAAAGCCCGTACGGAGTGGTATTTACCTCTTTGAGATGAAAGAGACATAAAATAAATGAACAAATAGTAATATCTTGTGACATGTCATAACGGTCATGTGATTCATATTATACAGACACTACGGTATGATAGAAGCAGACCGGATCGATTGCGTGAAAACAAAAAAGGCTAGATACATGCATATAAATAAACGCTTATTTATTTTACATCCACACGATGTGTAAGTATAAATAGTAATAAGCTCATTAAACAAATATTTGTTCCGGTCGGTAATCAAATCTTCGTACTCCGACGTGACAGTTAAGATTCTACTGCACCAAACTGACGATAAATTAATTGTACTTTTTGTACTTAGATGATAATGGAAATTGACATTAATTCGGTGTGATAAAAATTAAAGTTGAATTTAAAAAATCCGAATGAGACATTGAAATTTAAGACACCAAAAATTGCATTCAAACATTACTTAGAACTTACAATGAATCATGTCATACTGTGAAATCTTTGTCGCCGGTTGTACCTACGAGTACGTGTGTAATCATTATGCAGAGTTGAAAGGTTTATTGCTTATAGAGTCGGTGGATGTTTAGGCGCGTGCTTTCTATCAGACCGGGGAAAATGGGAGGAAAACGTAAAGCTTTATAATGCAGCGACTGCATTAGAAGTGAACAACTGCATACGTAGACTTAGAAAGTGTCTGTTGTGTTTTATCTTTCGAAATATGAACGTCCGTTTGCGATGTTTTTGCAGCAATAGAATAAGTAAGCATTCGCTAACAACATAATTTTGCATACATATTCAGACCTGCCAATTATGAGCTCAAATGGCCAAATATTGCATTTCTCTCAACATGCATGTGCTATACAACGTACAATATACATATAAACGAAGACAGATCCATTTCACGGCCATAAAACTTAAGTTGTGAAAGATGCTAATTGATACGCTGACGACCGACAAAATTGCCGACCACCGTCAACGTAGAAAGTCTAACAATACATTTCGGATAAATAAAAAATGACGAATGTTACTTTCATGTTGTGCGAGTATTGACGGTCGAACGCATTATATTCTGTGTAAATGGCAAAGTGAAAATATATATAAAGCCGATATAATTATATGTTGCGTATAAATTGAAGGTATGTACATCGTAACAATACAATGGAAATCACCGACCGACGACGCGAGGAGCTTCATCAATACATTTCCAACTTGAAGTGCGTGATATTTGCTGCCAAATCGCCGCCGTGTAAGAAAGTCGGAACGAAAGTCATAACCACCATACTTTACACGTCCAGAGGGTGTGAGATCAACATTTGAAACTTAGAAAACTTTGTTGGTTGCCCGTAAGTATCTGTTTACTATGCGTGCGAGAATTAGTTATATAATATTCAAGAGTGACGTTGGAATAGAACGATGGAAAATCAATTAAACCACGTCAAATATAGCGCTCATTAACGAAACGATTGCGTCACAGCACTTATCAACACGAAAAAATGTAGAGGCGGCACCGACCAAAGCGTTTAGTGAAAGTAAGAGTAAATAAATTCGGTGCCACTACTGACCCCTGTAGTACGCTTTGTCACAAAATTTCCGAATAGATAATCACTTAGTTTACAGATATCGCGCTAAAAGAGAAATAAGCTGACAATTTTGAGCTCTATTAATATATTGTCAAGAGCGAAAGCTCAGTAAACGCATATAACAATCATTTGAGCAACGTCATGCAGTTCATCGGAAGATGTAATCTGCTCTTTTATCGTCTAATCGTTGAAAATAATTGAGGTGGTCTCAAGCGTATTATGCAAATGCGAAACGGTTACGAGTTGTCGGTTTATTTTCGTAAAAATCGCAAGCGCATTCATCTTACAACTTACGCAATTTATGAATAACTACTAAATCGAAAAACGAACGCGGTGAAGATATTATAATATGATTCAATGATGAATAAATTATCATTGTGACCGAATATTTCTTGTATTATAATCGGAAGCGACAAACTCGATAACATTTTGATCTTATCGATTTGTTATATGTTAATTTATTCGTCACGACTAACATTTATATGATACAATACCATTTTCTTCACATGAATTAATGTGAAAGGACCTGTTACTTATTTAGAATTCATAACATCCGAGTCGAATTGCGCTTCGGTATTGTTTACCCGTGAACGTGCATGCTAATAGGAAGTTATGCGTTCTAACTTTGAAAAATATTGCAGGAATAATATTTATGCTTGCATAATAATTTCACAAGCTGGGCGACCGAGCCTTGCTCGGATGATAGCATTTCTAATGTAACCTAATCGAGCTGTTTTTACAAATACAAATTTGTTTCATTTAAAATAACTCTTAAGACGATTTTATACGAAAAAGATGGCACGAAGTGACACACCCTTTTTTCACATAAATACCTATTAATATTTTTCATTCATTATCTTTATTCTACATACATTAAGTTCGTGTTTTGTTGTTTTAAACGATATTAATTTTTCGTTTAATTAAAACTACATTAACATGCGTACCAAACGCGAAACCAAACGCGTATGAGGTCTGTGACCTCTAATGATTGTCATTACTGACGGGAGCATGGACAGCTTTCGAGAAATTCTCGTTGGACTTGTTTAAATGGTAAACGGCAGATAATGTATGGAATGGGATCTAAATGGCTCACGCGTCTACGGGAACTTTAAAAGGGCATTGCTGGTATAAGCACCTGTAATTCGCTGTTACCGATATGTTAACAGTGTCGCGTACCTGCTCGTCCACTTTCGGAGCGTCGGTGGCGCGGGTACCGCTATCGACCTCGTTGCCGCGCCCGCCGCGCCTCGCCGGCCGCACGGGACATACGCTTTTTGCATTCCCGGCCAAATGTATCCCGAACTGCTTCGGCCCCTCGAGCACTTTGCAGTCGAGCTCGTCAACGCCGCTTTGTACGGGACTCATGTTGTGCACGTTATCGAACACGATGTCGTTTTCGTTCGAGGCGTCATTGGAAACGTGACCCGAGTCGTCGCTGCAGTCCGAGTGCGTATCCGATATCTTTTCCTCTGCGTGCTTATGTAACTGATGTTTCTCAGCTTGTGAGCATATTGTAGTGTCGTTCTGTGCATCTACGCACTTGATTTGTCGACCGACGAGTGTGCTCAGATGATTGTGAAATGTAGTGTTCGCCACGCATAGTTCCTTGTGTACGGGAGGGATCACTTTACAGTTGACAAAATGGGCTGCCTCCGTTTTCGATTCTATAGCAGTCTTACACTCGAGTTTTTTCACTATGTATTTGACAGGTGATACTGACGAATCGATTTCTTCCGGTTCGATATCATTTCTTTTAGACTCCAGTGTCGTTACAACAAGGTCTCTTTTATTGTTGATTTTTCTCTGTTGTAACTTCGCACGGACGGCATTTATTTCGTCGGAGTAATCCCTTATTGATGATTTCGGAGACGAATTTCCTTTTTTATCGCATGGGTCTCTCTTCGTCTTATCGCTTTGTCGCTTCGTATCGGACTTCAGACTGAGTTGCGACTTTTGTTTTGTTTGTTTGATGAAATCTGACTTCTCGTTACTTTTTCGTAAGACAGTTGGCTTTTTTTTCTGAGCACACTCTCTGGCCTGGTCTACATTATTTAGATCAACCGGAGTGGGAGAAAAAAGCGCCCGAGTGCTACTGAATTTATTGTGCGACATTTGACTCCTGATCACCGGGATCTTGCTTGGAGAACCCGCGATAGAAGTAGTGGATTTGGTCCTTTCCAAGTTAGGCGGAATGAATGCCTCATTTCCTATTTCCCATACGCTCTTTGCCTTCTGCATTTGAGATTTAGGGGCCTCTTTATTTTCATTAAGCGACTTACAATTGCTCAAAGTCGTTTTCAATTTGATCTTTCTAGAATCATTTATGTTCTTATCAGATTTTTTAGTGACTGTTTTCGTCTTTGATATAACAGGTACAGGTGTCGATGGTGGATTAGATAAAGTCTTCTTCAGAATTCTCGTTTTCACATCAAGCTTCTTTAAATCCTCTGTTTTTATGCAATTTACGCGCGAAGTATTTTTAGATGATATTTTATACGTAGCATATTTTTCAGGATTCATATTGTTATCAGGTACAACTGTAAGTGGTTTCAAGGGACTCGTCAGTTCTTTTCCTTTCATGTCGTCAAGATTCCACAAGCTCGTTGTCTTATCAATTGAATTATTCCTCGTAACTGTATTACGGACTTTCCTATCGCTTTCGGGATCCGAATTAGTTTTTTTTAATATACAACGCGATTCTATAATACTACAAGTCTTAGATTTTTGAAGCTTAGGTACGACGAAGCTGCCTTTGGTTATATTTACATCGGGCGACAAAGACGCATTTGAAGTAAATTCTGATAAAATTTTATCAAATGATTCTAGTGCTCTATTTAATTTTGTTTCAGATGTAATTCTACTCTCCGGCTTATTGCCAATTTGCTTACCGACTATCGTTATATTTTCGTATATTGAACAATATCCCTTAGTTTCATCTAACAATTTATCTTCTTCCGGTTTTATTGTAACCGTGCTCACAATGTTTACATTCTCGTACGCGTGGTGGCGCGATTTTAAACTATCCGATTTGCCGTTCACAATAGAATCGTTCAAATTAATTTTAGTCATAAACTTTTGCACATTATCACTGTTTACTTTCGAGGCGGGTTCACTGATTTTTTTTTCGAGGCAAGCGGCGATCGCGGTGACTTTGCCGCCCTTGTGCTCGTGCGAGGTGTCGGAACCGACTGAAAAGGTCCTGTAGAATTTTTGAATCGCGCCCTGAGCGGGGGATGCGGCCGGTTGCTTCTCGGTCGGCTTCTGTCCGCCGAATATGTTGAATACTTTCACTGCGGGCATATCGCGGGCCCGGCGCGCGGGCTGTCGCGGTCGCGGAGCGTGGATGCGCGCGCGCTTGTCGGCAGGCGGCGTGCATGTGCGCCGTTGCGGCGCGCCGCGCTATCAGTCCCACGACAATAAGAAAGTCAATGTCACCGAGCGCCTGCCGAACGCAACGAAACATCCATAATCCATACGCATGTTCAATAGTCGCCGCTCACATAATCAATCACCTGCCGCGCAAGGGATTGTTACGTAAACCGTCGAAAGTTGCGGATGTTTATACGCTGGACGTAACGTATTTAACAACTATCTATAGATAAATCCAATTCCGAGGAGACCGTAATTAGGTTTATCGGTGACCCAAAAGCCTCGGATGTCTCGTGAAGCTATTCGTAAATAAGGTTGCGTAAATATACGAAAATGTTATCGTGAAAAAAAAATAAGGTTTAATGCTATTTGCAACCTAATTCGCCTGAACCCGGTTATCTAGTTTGGAAATGACATTCGAGCAACGTGTGTTGTTTTATGTATTAGATGTTGTCAGTCGGCTTATTTAGGACATTCGAAAACGGATACGGGCGAGATATTTTGATGCACATTAACTCAAATGACTGATGTACGTAATATTATACGCAAGACATATAGAATTTGATTTTATCATTCGCCATTATAAAAATAACTACTGGATTCTAGCACACATTTGTAAGAAACATTGTAATTATCGTATTATGAAATTTAATTCAGTGTTGGGGATACGATTAGTGTATATACATATTAATATTATTACGTTTGGAAGTAAAATTGAATAAAATACTTTTCGAAATCAACATATTACACGGGCAAATCTTTATGTATTTGATTTAAATGAAAATAATTACGTAACTATAAAAAAATCAGGAAGTAATTAGACAGTTTAAATTGAAAAATAATTACAATTTCTATAACTACGAAACAATACTCCGTTATATAAAAGTTACATAAAACATTTAAAAGTGCAATAGAAAATAACTTGAATGAATGTGAAATTTGAAATAGATTTTATATAGC
The DNA here is from genome assembly GCA_018246895.1 of Aspitha aspitha aspitha. NCBI lineage: Eukaryota > Metazoa > Arthropoda > Insecta > Lepidoptera > Hesperiidae > Aspitha > Aspitha aspitha. The sequence continues at coordinate 9,456 of DWGJ01001924.1, read as the reverse complement.
GAAAGGTATTAAAACGATGAAAAACTATACTTTTATTTTATTTATCTACCTTATTTCAAGGTATCTTACTTATTCATATAATAAATAAGACTTTCATTTAATAACTCTTCTCTTTATACAATAACGGTATAATAATTTCCTGTACGGTTTTCTGATAGGATTTAACTAAACATGAATGCAGATGATTTCGATGATAGCTATTTTTAAAATAGTTTATTATACTAGTAGTATTGCATTTTAATGTAGAACATTTAACTTGACTGAGTTTTAATTAACTCCTCGCGAAGCAGCCGGGTGCACATAATATAGTAGGTACATACATTATTTTATTTTTAACGAAAAACTGGTCTCCAATCTTATACGCTTCTCTATCCGTCACTTTTGTTAAGGTAGATGCATATGTTCCGAATAAGATCATTTTTTAAGTTATCCAAAATTCTTAGTAGCATTATCTAGATATGAAAAATGAATGACGACACCGTGATATAAAACTTCAAAGTTAAAATTGCGATTTGTGACGTGCTACGATCAGTGATAGTGCCCAATGTTTCTCTGTGGTCGACGAAATCAATGAAAATTGCATTGAAATTAGTACTGAAGTTGTTACCTACCTAAACACTAATGGCGTCTATACATAACAGGCGACAAAGTAGCACTCAGTCAGTGGCACAGACGGCGTATGCCATGAGTCGGTGTGTAATTACTATTAATATCTAACATTAAGGTTGTCAATTGAGAAAAACTCGACCGTATATTTAAAATTGTGTTCAAGCAGTCAAACCGGTAACGCTTTTTAATGGTCATCGCAGACATATATGTACATACATTCCCGTATGTGGACTGCACTGTACATTGTGTATAGTAATTAAAATGAAATCGAAGAGTATATGTACACAATGTCATTGCTCTTAATATAGGTAGATGGTTATTATTTAAAAAAAAAAATTATCACACTAGAATCCCCTATTTAATACCATTTAATTCAAGTCTGTGCACATCTAAGAACTATCGTACAGGTAACGTTGGATTATATTTAAAGCGACAAGATTAATATTCATGTAACTTAATCTCACAATATTACGGGCGTCCAGCGACCCTATCAAACAGTCTGGAGACGAACTTCATTAGATTAACCACGAAATCGCGACAATTAATGACTCAATCGCATTCGTGCGGAGTGTCGTGTAAATGGGCCACGGGGGCCAACCGTGTCATTTCAAATTCAATTTGTTTCATTTATTACTTTTATCACTAATATTATAAAGAGGAAAGATTTGTATTTTTGTGTGTGTGTATGTAACCAATTCGCTAAAAAACTACTGGACCGATTTCAGAGATTCTTTCATCATTTGAATGCTACACTATCACTGATCAATATAGGCTATAATAACATCACGCTACGATTTATAGGAGCGAAGCAGCAATGCAAAATGTTGCAAAACAGGAAAATATTTTTATTTTGAGAGACTCACTATACTAAAATTTATATGGCAAGACAACGTTTGAGGAGTCGGCTAGTTTATTATAAGGTTATAACGTTATTATTATAAGGTTATATAAGTCCACCGCGCTGGCCAAGTGCGTATCGGCAGACTTCACACACTACATAGAATAAAATGGAGAACTTTAAGCCTCGCGATGTTTTCTCTCAATGTTACATTGATATTCAATGTTCATTTTATAAAATGCACACATTTTCTTTGAAATCACAGGAACTGAACCTCGAACGAGCTTACGTAACACGGATAAAGTCAAATAGCGTATCGTTCACACAACTGGCCAGTGACATTGATCGCGCGTTGGCTAATGGGCAATAAATTGATGGCAATTATGGCATTACGAGTGGTGCGCGCGACGAATTAATTTCTGTTCTATTGTAACATACACCCAGCAATTAACACATTATTCTTAAACTAACAGCCGATCTGACTAATGACGAGACAGACTAATTATGGAATAGACGCTAAAAGAGTTGGGGCGGTGGTATAACATGTATACGATTTACTGGTAGAGCCACGGCCTGTAATATCATGACCGCACTGCTGATAAATGACATATACTTATAGGAACATAATTCTAACTGATATTAAATTTATTTGTAAATATTCAGCACTTCATTCGTTTGTTTTGGTAAAACGATGTTAAAATTTTGCATATAAGTACTGCCTATGTACTATTGTGTTTAAATGTGCTACCCTTTTGAGTATCGGAAAAATTGAAATGCATTCTGTTAAGGCTATTCTATCGCAGTGCGATTCCTACTGAGGTTCAAAAAAGGGCCTAATGTATTAGATTACACTATGGTTTTAGATATATAAATAGCGATAATATTACTATTTTTAAACTGAAAACAATATTGTAATAAAATGAAAGAGATAAAGAAATAAAAACACTATCAGATTTCACTGCATCGCAAAAGCTACAGTTAACCTTCTATACCGCCTTCGCCATTTCTGCACAACCCTGAGGTTGGCTGGTAGAAAATGCTTTTTAGCATTAAGCCCGCCTTTTGTACCACAATTTTTGTTTTGGTTTCAATAAAGAGTAAATAAAATAAAATAAAATAAAACCTTTCGATTATTAATCCAATTAAATCATCAATTATATATCGGTAACAGCTGTTACAATGCCAGGTGTGTGTTTAAATGTTTTATACGGTTCGCGGTTCGTTTGAATTTGAACAATGGTGCTCGCACGCTAGGTTTTCACCCGACGAAAGTGATCATGCACGGTCATTGAAAAAACCATGACGACGAAGGCGACGGAGGTTGCGGCGTTATCATGCTACTCTGTCGTGACTACGAATACATCTAATCGAGACCATAGATCTAATCGAGACTATATCGATAAATAGCAATAAATGGCACTGTATATTGTGGTTTGTAAGGACAGAGTAATTTGGCACTCGCTGATTTCTGCCTACCCCGTTAGGGACCTGTCGTGACGGTATGTATGTGTATTAATGTGTCGCCTACTTTTTTTCTGAAAAAGATTTGTTCGATACACTTAAATCAAAATAAAGTGAATTATTTAAACCCTACTAAGATAGTGAAGTGATTTATCTAACCGCATATTGTTACAATCGTTCAAAGTTTGTCTCTCATAAACGCCGAAGCCTACAACGAAATAAGCTTTACACTAAACTAAAGAATTACATACAGGTCTAGTTTATAGATAGTATTAACAATTAAATCTCTTAATCTCTCTTAAATCTCTCTTAACAAGTAATTCTACAACTTCTAAAGCTTGGCCACCTTCACGCATACATTTCTTTATCGGAAGCATTAAAACAGGTAAGTAACTACTTTACTCGAGCGTTTTACAGGAACACAACATACGCATTTGTGAATTATTAAATAAATAACTGGGGACAATTCCACACACGGCTGTCTGATCCCAAATTAGGCAATTTAATGTCTGTGCTATGGTCACTGGACAGCTGATAAACATACATATACACATACGATATAGTACTTATATGGATATTTTTATTACGCCCAGACACAGAACAAACAAATGTGCTCATAACACAAATGTTTGTCCTAAATGGGAATCGAACCCTCAACCTCCGGTTTGCAGTCAGGGATTCTAACCACTCGACCACGAGGCCAGTCCTATTGCATAATAGTTGCAATCGCAACGCGTACACCCTGAGCGAAAAGCGCTAAGAAAAGTGGAATGCGGCGTTCGCTTGCCAAACGAGACACGTTACGTACAAGTTAAAGGAAATCGCATTCTTTTTACGACACCTCGAGTTGCATAATAATACTTTAATGTCTTACGAGATCACTAGTCGCATCCCGCCGTTCGCTGCACGTAGTATGAGTAATTGAAGAAACGTACTACTCATTTTTTATTTACTTAAAACTACGACGTTTCATAAACAGTTTCAACGCACTACAAGATTATCTTGAGTGATAAAAAATATGACAACAGCGATACAGTGAGCGCGATACAAGATAGATCTAATTACTATGTAGTTCTTATAGAATAAACTTGTTAGTGCCAAAATAATTCTAGAAGCAGAATAAAAATAAAATAAGACAGAACTAGTGACCTTAACTGATGATTACTTACGAGATGTTTACGAGATGTTTCATGAAAGCAGAAATGGAAAATGCAAGCAATGCTACTTAGCAGCAGGAATAGGCACAGTACAACAAAAGGAATAAGTATACATTTCGAAGAAAATATATAGATAGAGTACAGTCCAATGAAAGAGATTATCATTATTGTTTTAAAATGCATAAAATGTACATACATACCTATACAGTTTTATGATGAAACAATATATGTGAAACACATCGTAACCCATTTTGCATCCGGCTTTATTTGGAAATAGAAAAAGATATAAATAGATAAAGGATCATAAGCATGTATGTATGCATAATATGTTAAATGTGAAATGAAAAATTATAATTCATTCAGCGTAACAGCAGAACAACTAAATACGTATAAACATCCTTTTACGAGTTCATCAAAACTCATTTAACGTGCGATCAACAGCGATAAATCACGAAGAGTTACGCGTCGACGTGTGTGTGTGCGTAAAGACATTTTAGCAACAGATTTATTATCGCCATTATGTCGTGGGACTTCCATCGGGGATAATCTGGAAAGTTCTAATCGTGACCGTTCGCTATGCGCAATAAGTGTAGGTAAATAAAATGAAATTGCCAATGAAACATACGATTTGTATTCGATTGGCTTTTGTTATACACACAACTAAATACATGAAGTGAATGTAGAATATAAAGTACATTTTTATGTACACGCGGATTTTCCAAGACGCGAGCATTTAGCTCTTTTAACACTGAGAGGTTAGTGTGGAGTTTAAAAAATGAATAAATGAAATACCGAATGAATTACAATATACGCTCTATTACTGATTGGTGAAGCGGTTATAGACCCTGACAATATTTTTGTTTTTCTTTCTGGGATATCAAAAATATCTATTTTATGTAGTAGTATGCTTTATCAAATTAATTTATTTTTTTCACACGTCACACGTCACGTTATTGCGTCCGTAACGCGCTCTATGGCGTGTTTTTGACTAACCGATTCGAGTAACCCCTGTCTGTGCAAATGGATTTTTGTATTTTTTTTATTCTATTTACATTTTCATCTTTCTTTTGAATTACGGTATTTTCAGTTAGGAAGGAATCATTATTGAAAGTTGTGTTATGGTTGTGTTGGCATCACTGATTGTGGACGTTATCTTAACGCTTTTCGTTTAACGTATTGTTATACTTCACTCCCTTTTTAAGTCCCGAGCTTTAAATAGGAAATCGATTCTTAAGGAGCATTATGACCGCTGCATGCTGGTTTGCTACGTCTCTTAAAAAAAAATAAAAAAAAAATTCCAATAATGTGCATTACACACACATACTGCCGTCAATAGTATATTTACAGTAAGTCGGTCTCGTCGGTGTGGAGAAAAACGCGGTAAAAGATTTGGTACGAAAATCTTTCATAAAACCTTTGTTTGTAATCGGATCATGGTAATTGTAGCTTCAAATGAATGAGGACCTTAGCACCTATGTATTACTGATTTACAAACCATATATCTAACTAAGTTCTGCCAAAAATCCGACTGACTGCAACTATGCTATTGACGCCAGCATAAGTGCGCTATTTCGCTCATCAACCGCTTCCGCGGCGCAATGCTCGCAACGCCTTTACAATTCAATGGCCGGGGCGGGCCGTTACGTCTCGGATTTATACGGTAGTCGGCACGACGGCTGCTTGTTATTCTAGTTCTATTGTCACATTCGCAGAAATAAAAGCAAGCAGGGGCGACCGACCGGTTTGTGGGAAGAGCATAGTTAGCGATGCGCCGACGGGTGCGAGTAATCTTCGTAATCGCGGTTCGATACATTTTTTGTTTTCAAATGTCGCTTCGTCAATATTCTCATGCATTCATTGTGTAGGTCACCTACCACTAGATGAGTTACTAGCAACTCTTACTACCTACATATTTAAAAAAAATCTTTTGATATCCCTATAGCAAAAGACGAACTTAAGCGCCGGCAGATAATTTTTTTACTTTTATATTTTTAATTTAATTATGTTCTAACTTGCATAGGTAACGCTCTCTGTATATGAAAAGACCCGGTCCAGTCCAGTGGACCGATAAAAAGGGTGGAACAACGACATGTTCTAACTTGTACATTTGTACTATACGTAAATTGTAAATCTTTGTAACGAAGGCAATCGAAGCTTACGATGTAAAGATTACATGAATACCATGGCAGGTACGTGACGACACGCGGTAGAAAGCCGCCAGCCCCTCGCGTGCCGACCGACCGACCGACCGCCAGTTCCGCTACACATATCGAAGATGCAATCGTACAGTTTTTACTCCGATCAGCGCCATTATTAACGGTATCGTAATTATTAATAAGCCTTTACCATTTTCTTTTTTTGCGATATTACGCGACTTTACGGTCGACGAATTGTTCTTGTACGTTATTATTGTAGGTAGGTAAGTGCTGAAAACGTGTTAATGTAGGTACTTACTCGTCGACAGTTAACTTAAGAATTTTGTAAATAAATTATTATTCTCGATCATACATTAAAGCTTTTTTGTGTAACTGTCTCGCTTCCACCGAATATTATCTTAAATGAATGTACATATTTCAAAATCTAATTTTGCTTCATTATTCCACCTAATCTCGACTTAGAGGAACATTACTTTTGGGGAGCTGACGGTGGGTACTTAAACCGGTACAGGAGTAATTTTTAACGTAATTAATTCATAGTCCGAACTACAATATAAAATACGTAAGCTTTAAATCATACGATAACGTTTCATACTGAAAATACCCGCCGTCGTCTATTGTAGGCGGCGAAAGACAAGATAAGCTGACTAATTCAAAACATAATATCGTCCAATGTTATTTTGATTGTTCGGAGGAATTAGGAAGTGCGTGGGTTCCGCTGACGAAGATTTATGCATCGTGCACATTACCGACGAACGCTGCCCAGTAATGCGTGCGGCGGGCGGGGGGCGTGCGGGCGGAAGCCGTTTAACTGACCCACGCGGGTTTACAAACAGAAGCATGTCTCTATAAAAATGCGTTCTCATATCAAGGATAATAATAATGATAATACTGGGGACAATCCCACGCACGGCTGTCTGGTCCCAAATTAGGCAATTTAATGCCTGTGTTATGGTGACCGGACAGCTGATAAACATACATATGTATAATAGGTATAGATATTTTTATTACGCCCAGACGTAGAACAAACAGATGTGCCCATCACACAAATGTTTGTCCTGGGTTGGAATCGAACCCACGATCTCCGGTTTCGCAATCCGGGTTCTCTAACCACTCGACCACGTGGCCGATCAATAACAATAATCGCGGCTTCTGCGGAATAGAGTTTATTCCCTGTTTAGATCTGTAGTCGGCGTGCACGAATAGAAGTGTAGGTACAAGCGTTACCTCAAGACGCTCTGATCAAACAGCTCAGTTGAATAATGAGCTTTGCCGCTCGAGTCGGTTCGTTGACTCGCCCTAGCGCCTTATTAGCAGTCACCGCGTCAACTCGCTCTTCAGACTTCAGTCATCCGTCATAAGTGACATTCACACGCAAATACGTCGAGCGCGACACGACACGGCGTATTTGTGTATGAATGAACCGCGATCTAAATATGTATGTATGAAAAAAAAATGTACCAGACGTTACAATATTGTCGCGGCACGACGGTTAATAGCAATCGGGTTAAACACAGTACAGTAGGAACACTAGAAATGAATGGGTTCGGATTTCAAGAGTGACAATTTATTTTTAAATTTCGAAATAGGCTGACATTGGCCACGAGTTCATGAGAACCGAGTTGTAGTCTAGGATGTAGTACCTAAGGTTGCCTGGAATATGGCTACTAATCATTCTTGTCTGAAATAATTCCAGGTTGTAAATATAGGGAAAAACAGATTCAGGGAGTGCCACCCTTAGGTAGTCTTTGGCGGCATTTGCAAATTAATTGTTCTTAACCCAGGAAGAGTATTCAAACAAGTATCCATTTTTTTGCGACAGCTATGAAAGCTACTAAATATACCTATACCTACCTAGATCGATCTTTCAACACGCCTTTTTTATATTTTTTTATTTAGAAAACATTGTATAGCCGTAATAACAATTCCGTCGCATTCTATCTATCAAACGTAAGTGGTTTGTACGCGGCTCGTATGAGATATGAAGGTAAAATAATATTTAATGCGTAAAATGGCAATATATCATCACGCGAGAGTCATTCATTAGAACAGTTGAAACGGACACCGATTTGCCGTAAATCAAACGGACGACTTTTAATCACCGGCGCGCGGTAAACGTCCTCGCCGTATAACTTTCTAAGCTTGGAATATTACAAGCTTTTCATCTGAATAGATGTGCCGACCCGTCGCGTCGTACGCTAGATAAACCGACCGGGCGACTCATCGGCCATCAGATGAGGGGAGCGGTTGAAAGGAAATGCCTTCCCGATTATTCATGTACTTTCGCGGTGAAAACACGAGAGCCTAGGCGGCGGTGAGTGCGCGCGGTTGTGTTATTACGCGCGTTAAGTTTCATTCCATTAATCATATGTACGTAGGGTTGGAATATAATATTGCAGAATAACATATTGTATTCTTTGTATTGTTATTTCAAGACGAGACCTCACCATCATCTCACCACAAGCAACCGAAAACAGTAATTGCTTTATATAACTAACTGTTCTCGTTACGTAATAAAATTAAACTTTTATCTTTATGACTACGTGAATGTATAGTACCTACATAGAACATTTCTTACAATTCTCATACTCAACCCTTATGAATTACAATGTGAATGCAGCTTTCTGACAAAACGGTAGTGAATAAGAAGCAGTGTACTAAGACTGGTCTTTACTCTCGCTGTACCAATGAGTAGATATAATTAATCACGCATATCTGGCACTTTGTTTACAAATAATATTGCATATACAATTACGTATATGCAAGCGTTTACATAAATACAAGCGTTTAAACTAAACAGATTCCTAACAGTACTTTAAGTTTAATTAAAAAAACATATATCTAAAAATCTAAATTTAAATTATAAGTTATCATTAAACATAATTTCGATAAAAACGGTGTATTAATTTTTCTATCACGTATCAATAAACCGACGGTAAATTAAAAAAAAACCTACTTTTAAGCTTTTACTTCGTAGGTGATAATACTGTAAAAAGCACGAGTAAGAAACAATTCATGTACAGATTTTATTATGTGAATGTATTATAGGTATGTATCTTATGAAGCATTTTGAAGAGCTTAACTTCCTTCCTACTGTTCATGTAAGGTGCGCCTGTCCGTTGTGAATCGGCAATGCGAGTAAATGGAAACACTCTTACACATTTAATTAAGGCGCATACTCGTACATACATATCGCTGCTTTTCATGAATACTCGCACAATCCAAAATTCACTTT
>DWGJ01001923.1:0-17640 GCA_018246895.1 Aspitha aspitha aspitha | reverse complement strand
CAAGCTAGCACGTTTTTTCAACCGTACGGCTTACACACCGTACGTTTGAACAACCGTGTAATGGAAAAGAGGCCTTAAGAGGCTGAATTTGTTTTGATTTGTCGAATTATCCTGTTCGTTTATTCATGTCTCGCGCTATTTATGCCTGTTGAATAGTATTTGAATAGATTGTTCAACTTTTCAGACCGGCACTCGTGTCGTCGATTTATACATACATACATATGTATGTAGTCATTGACCTCGATGGATAACTGTGACATTGGTGTGTAATAAACATAAAGGAGGTTTGGATTCTCTCAATGTTTTTCTTGCATCTTGGCTACAAGGAATAATGCAGCGAATATCTTGGTTATATAGAAACAGTCTGAATTGTTTTATAATAAGCTTACATCTCTTTATTTGAAAACACTGAGTGTGCTATGTCTAAGCAAGATACATATAAATATGTTCTATTAATGGTGCCTTGATTAATTTCGTCCTAATAAACCCGCATGCGAAAATTTACATCTATTTAGTACGTAACTTATACATTTTATGGTTTACCTATTTAATTCGTTGGATCATAGTTCTACAATCTTTTCGTGACATTGATTGCGAACGTCAAAACATTTTTTGAAATTGGAATGGAATCTGAATAGTACAGTTTATAAATTTTTTTTAAACAATAGCAATAAACAATGTCCGTTTTGATTGTCTAATGGATCTGTGTTTATGAAGTTTTAGAGTAATTTGTGGCTGAAAATGCGATGACATTCAGTCTTAAACTAACGAAATGAACTACAAGATTTTCGTACAGCTTCGCGTAACTGGGTTCTATTTTTGGACTTTTCATCAAAGTGCGTTATAATTGGATTTGGATTGAAACTTTTATACGTTACGTTATAGAACTGATAGTCTGTACTATAGTTTACTTCATAATTGGTCTCCGCAGACCGCACCTAAAATTTCATATAATTTAATATAAGGCACTTCTCTCACCTTTGTCCAATAACAGTCATTAATCACACGGCTAAGACTGTGTATCGATATTCTCCGGGGTCTGATATTCTAATCTCACACCTCTGACTTTATAAAGTCACATAAACCCATATAACATTTTTCTGTAGTAACAATTTTTGCCGAGCGGAGAATAATTTTTCATAATTATACTTTTTTACAAGAATTACGTTACGGTAGATACTTAGAAGGAGTTTTAATACGGACGCTGTTCTTTAATAATTCTATTTAGGGAACTATGTGCTTACATGAACTTTGCACATCGAGATTTCCTTAGTGGTAACAATTGGAATCCTTACCAAATTGCGGATAGCATGTGAAAAGCTTCGGGGAAATGGTACCGTGTCCCTTGTACCTCGACACTGAATAAAACTATTCCAACTTCGTTAAAGTCTTCCTGTTTTCCTTTTGTTGGCAATGCCATAATTTTCCCCGGAGAACCCTCATTAATCAGGGCTGGAATATTTTTAAGCCGTATTATACTGAGCGAGGGCTTCGCTGCACCTTTTTCCAGATAATTTAACGAGGCATTTTGTCAATCTTAATAAATGATTTATTTCTGTTATATTTTTATACTTTGTTAACAACAATAGACGTAATAAGCCAGGTAACGTTAACGTTAGCCGTCCAAAACATCAAGTCTTTTATACCGATACGTTGCGTTCCTCCTCTGCTGGACACACGTCTCACTGAGGTTTCATTCCCGACGACGACACCTACTTTTATTCCCGCCGAAAACACTAAAAACGATATCAACAAACAAGGCCTTCTATTAAATACAACCGTACTTAAATCGGTTCATCCGATTGGGAATTATGATGTCACAGACAATCACAAATATGTTCAACTTGTAACACCCTCTTTGCGTGGTACAATGTTCTTCTTTTCTTGAATTTCTATTTTTTTATTCGCGAATATTTTGATTTGCTATATAGATAGATAATATTTAAATACTAATAGTATTTTGTAGATAATTACTATAAACGTTAAGACTAAAACCAATATATCCACTGTGATTAATGGGATGTGTGGGATATTTTGTTATCTCTGTAGTCCTACAAAAGAGGATATTAACGTTAATTTCTTGTGTTACAGTTTATTTTGTCACTTTGGGTAACGTTATGTCACTTTACTAAATGGCTGTAGCACTGTCTCTGGGGGGTCGTTGACTATTTTCATGCCTAGTACCTCTGTTATTATATTTTAAGCATTTGTAACTGGTTACCTGCTTAGTAATTCGTAGAAGTCGTTTGTATAAGACGATAATTACATAGCCTTTACATTTATGCGGCTTTAGTTATTCTCTTTTTAAATTATTTCTGGTTACCTAATATTATTTAATTGCGTAAATCTTTTATTGGCCTACTTTGAGGGTACAAGTTTTCTCTCAGATTGTAGGGTTTCAGCTGGCCAAGTTGTGTGTTATTTTACGCAACTTAACTCCAACACATTGAAACGGAAAGCAGACTCTGAAGTTTTGGCCACGATACGATTCGATGGCAACTCGCTACAACTTTGTCGATTAAATTCATTGTAAGAATAAATTTGTTTCTGAGAAATTATTCCTTATAATCGGAAATTTCCATTAATTTTGTAATAAGCATTGCTATTGATTGATTGATTGTTCTAGTCATTAAGCTGATGACGCATCTGACATTTTGAGCAAGGGTTGTTCAGTGCCGATAAGAATTGTGACGTCAATTACTCTCTGAGATGCTTCTCAACTATTGACGGCAAGATATAAAGTTTATAGAATATCAGATATGATATTGAAAATGTATATATCTTAATTTGGTATCAGTTTAAGTTTACTTTCGCTTATCGGAAATCAAAATGACAATGTCATTAACAAGTTTTTTTGAAAGATAAAACGTATTGTAAATATAAAATGTATATGTAAGTATTACACATGTGTCTGTATGGCTTAAATGGTGAAAATAAGATAACCTACTATTCCAAACTGAGTATGACATAAGTAATGATGTATTTTGTAATATTGTTTTTCTGTCGTAATAAACATCAGAAAAACATACGTGGCATATTGAATGTCTTCCCAAATTTTCCCCAAAAAGTAAGTATCGAAACAATTTTCCTGTCGACCTCGTCCCACTAAAAGAAATAATATGTTGTATCTACTGAACCTACTTCATGTATTATAAAATATAAAGGAAACATCGATACGAAATGTATTTACACGGAAGTTTATCAAATATTTCTTAACCCCGTTAGAGCCAATTCAATTATAAAATTAGATTAATATATTTCATAAGATCTTATTCAATAATACGTTTCGGGCTTATCAAATAGAAAAGGACTATTCAAATACCTAAATATTTTGGAAAGTCAAAGGAATATTCACAACAAATGACTTTTTCCCGGCTATGTTACTCGTTCTACTAATATTCGTACCTTATCCAGATAAGGGGAATAATAAGTAATAAGTTGTGCAGTGTGAAAATTTAGTCCGCATTGGTTACTTTATTATGATTACGATTTCGTAAATCAAGCCTAGTGGGTGTGGAGTGCGACGGTAGAGCTACGAAGCTACTCGTACGTGCGGCTTTAGTTTTTTTATAACCTTTTTGGTGTTTTTGCGTCTCGGCGCGAGTGCTCCACAAAATTGGATAAAATCGTTTTATTTTATGAATAAGTGCATATGGATGTTCTTTAAAATTTCCACATCTATAGCGCTAGATCTGTATATAGTTCTTCATAATATGTGTAGATCTATTCTCTGAAGTCAGTGAAGTGAATCTGCAGTTGTGTAGTGGGGTACACTCTGGTCGTCAATAAGAGGAGACTCTTGTACAATATTGGAGCAATATAACGGTTAAAAAGGAAAAGTATAATAACTGTATTTAAGCTTTGAAAAAATTTAAAACCCAAGCAATACCCACGTAATAAAATTGTAGCTTATTTAGATGTTTTCAATGTAGCTGTTATTTCTATAACATTGTTCTTGTGTCCTCCCAAAGATGGCTTACGGATGCTATTCTCAATCCTCGTTAAGGCAACTATGTATCGCGTATAAAGCGTCAGACATTCGTTTGGAGGAAAATACTTGGTATTTCCTTCTTTGATTATATACTGAATAAGGACATAATAAAAATAACCGGAGTAATTAAAGTAGCTGGTAGATTGGTGGTAGGTTTCAATTGGAAATGGACTGCGTTGCGATGGACGCCAGTATTTTATCGGAATATAGACAGAGGATGAGAGAGAATTTATTCCGAATTTGTTATTAGTATTAAAAGAGTGCTAGGAGTTTTTTCGCCGGCTTTTTTCTCCCGGCCTACTATAGCCTGAGGGGCGCACAAAGTCGAAGTACTCGTATGATGACTAAGAGATGACCTTCATTGAGTGTATGTATATACCTTATAATGAATAAAAAAATTGAATTTAAATATGAATTTTAATGGCATATATAATTCGCAGAAGATCAACGAAAACTAGAAAAGACAATATGGTTTTAATCAGAAAAGACCATTTTTTTAGGAGAATGACACAAGACCAATAGCGAATTATACTTTTGAAGCGGCTGTGTACTGCAGGGGACAAAATATGACTGAGTAACAGACGTCAGCTATTGAAATAGTCTTATAAGAAATAATACTTTTTAAAATTATCCGTATTATACAGTTAAAGTAGAATATATATGTATACCTATTAAAAGTGAAAGTCGTCTTCTGTTTACAACTTTCTGTGTAGTATTCAGAATTGTAAGCAGACCTATTCCTCCACAGCGTGTGCGATAATAACGCCTGCGTTTATCAAGTCCTTATCAAATACAATATATCCTTACGCGTATTTTCACGGAACGTTAGTACCGTACTTACGTACATTATTCTTACGTTACGTGGTTTATGAGTATTTGTTATCTACGGGAAGCATTACGCTGGAAACATTTAGTTTAAAAAAACTTTTTTTAAAATTCTATTTGGGTTACTTTTAAATTGTGTACACATATGAATTACGTTAAGATAAGAAGGTTGAATTATTGTTATCGTATGGCATACGAATATTTTAGTTATTACTTTTTAATCATGACGGTTTATTTTCAGCCACTATACCTTTTGATTGGATAAATATGTTATTATTATTATTATTCATATGTTGATCCACTATCTATCTGGTTGGACCATGATGGATTGACTGATAGACATTGAATAATTGACATCACCGTAAAGCCGGCTTAACGGTGAGTGAAGGATGCAGATTAAATAAATGTATAATATTTTAGGATTGCTGATAATCTACATTATATTAACAGCTACATACATACATATTATACTATGGAGGCCAGCGGCTTTCACAGAACTATTGTTATCATAATGCAATAAACACATTGACATACATTTAACTGGTTACTCTAGATTAACCACAGGAAACAAAAAAAATTGTGCTAGGAAAACCAAAATAACTATTCTTAGTATTCCGTGAAGACGCTACATCCAATAACGACAGAGTAAATGGTCAGGTCATGATATGATCATTATCAGCATAAACTTCATACAGAAATATAAATCGATTCACATTATATTCCTCTGTCATATTCTTCGATGACACAGTGAACAGACTTATCGCTGCATAACGCTTCCGACGGTGCCATAGCGACGAGTCAAACTAGGACAATGGCATACAAATGACAAGGGAAGGCGCTCTCAATACCACGTATGTACGAGTATAAGCTTGCATATGTCGGCGCTACAATCAGCCAGTATCGTGGGTTTTGTTTAAAAAATATCTATGTATAGACATTTGTATTTCATCAGCTATTTAAATAATAATGAATGCTACCATTTCCAAGTTTAATCTCTATTGCTGTTGTAAATGTGTTCAAACAGTAACTAAAGTCCACATGTTAACATCGTGTAACATCCTCTGTGACTCATTGCATGGGTGATTTCTTAGAATGCTTACAAAACAGACATCGGACTGTGTAAATACACTGAGATTTATACACGCGACTTTTAATGAGCCACGTGCTGATTTAGAGCGTTTTAATTCAGAGTACTGACAAAAGTTTCTTTTACAGGTGGCAGTGTTAACCGAAGATGGCGTCAGCGGTCCGCAAATAGTGGGTACGAGTGCGCGTGCGGCGGGGCAATGGGCCGCGGGCGGACGTAGCTGCCGGCATGGAGGAGGACGAGCGGCGGCTGTCTTTCCCGCCGCCGGCGCCGCTGCACTCGCCCGGGGAGGAGATAGACGGGTCGCGGCTGCTCGGGGAGATCGTGCGCACGCTCGAGGCCACCAACCCGGAGGCCGCGGCGCCGCTGGTCGCGTCGCAGTCCCGGGATGAACTGGACGCGGAGTGCGAGAGGCCGCGGCGGGAGGAGCTGCGCATCCCGCTGGAGGGGGTCACGTTCGCCAGCGAGACGGTGGTGCGCGCCGAGGAGCCGCGCGCCGCCGTCACGCCGTTCACGCGCGAGTCGGCCAGGCGCGCGGGCTCGCGCGGCGCTCAGCTGGTGCGCGAGTTCGGCTTCATGCCCCGCCGCCGCCTCAGCGTCGAAGACGGCGCCCGCCTGCCGCGCAAGTACGAGCCCTTCCCGCCCAAGCTCTACGGACGACCGCTCGAGGAGATTGACAACTTCATTTACGATGAGGTGAGTTTTTTGACATTCATCCTTAGGGTCCAAACACACTATGCAGAAGGTACGCGATCGAAGTTCTACAGAAAAGTTGCCGCTGAACTTATGTCCGACCGAAGTTTAGTTGTACTCTACATACATATGACATAACGTAATTTCAGCATAGTGTGTCGTCAGTAGTTCAAATAGCATTGCAGGCATAATCATGTCGAACTTCGGTCGCGTATTTTCGACAGTGTGTTTAGACACTTACACGCCTTAAAGTTAAGTTGATTTTGCCTATCAATAATGTTATTATATTCATCTTTCTCACACGATTTTATGTTAAAACTGTCGAAGTTACTGTAATGCAATCTCCATTTATTATGGACTCCCTTTGTAATTTAGTAATTTAGTAATTTGGGGAAAAACAGACTGGTTTTATTTCTTTCAGCCATTTTTTTATTTTCAAACTAATGTCTTAGGAAGAGAGGGTTTTATATGTATAAATAACATTTTCTTCAGAGTTGTATGAAGCATCAACTTATAAAATATGTTTTTAAATAGGAATAATAAATCAGTTGTACAATTTTTTTTATATGTGGTTAATTGTTATATTCATTGTTTTTATGTTCAAAGCCTATATTGTGTCCCACTGTTGGAAAAATCCTAGCCGGTCTCTCACCACTACTATGTTGCATAAAAAGACAAACAAAATCACACGTACAAAAGAAGGTCTTCAGATCTTTTTACGACTATCTATTTTAAGTGTCAAGTACCATTCCTCAAATAAAACCTTAATATCGCTAGCATCGTTTTATAGCTGGTCCGTACGCTACTACGTGTATAATAACTCAAAAAGTTGTAGGTCCATAATCGTAAAATCCCCGCGCAATTTTATGGTAATCCAAAAAATGTTACGTAAATCCAACGTCGGGATATGATTAAACTTTCGCATAGTTTACGCTGTTACATGAAAAACATTTTCTAGCACTGTTTTTGTATATAAGGTGACAAATTGTTTTCAACAGACACCTGAAGAGCTTCTACTTTCTACTTCATAAATACGTATATAATACCATTTACATGTATATATAGTTTATAAATAAGATAGACTTTAATTACATAGGACGACAAAAGAAAAGTAAAGAGATCAAGGATTTTGCTCCTTTTTCAATGCAGTTTGACTTATCGGTTTAATTGCTTCCATTATTTGCTTTATGTTCTGAAATTGTAACCTTTTATATTCTTTTTAGTAAAAACTTATGTATTTCTAAAAGGAAACCTTTCATTTTAATGAGCGGTTGATCGTGTATGTACTATACCTACATACATATAGCATACCTACTGAGTTACAGATGGGTAGAGTAACAAGTGGTCCGCGGACAGTATCATAAAAAGTAATGACAGGCGCTCGCGTAATACCCAAGAGTGTGTTATCCGTTTTTCGGCATTAATTACGTCTGTTACAAGATTTTGTAATGACACAGAATATTACCGGTCGGAAGTTCGTTGAACGTTAATTTTCATTATTCGCTTACCCGAGTAATAAGTATTTACGAGCTACACAAACCTTTGTATTTACCATTTATTATTTTGAGGTTTGTGTGATTTTATTTTCAATTTCAGTCTCGTGTGCGCACCTATTTGACAGGCAGGCATTTCACATGATAACAAAGACCAAACTCCTTTGATGGAGATGCACGCTGGCTTTTACCGCTCACGTAACGTGGAATGAACGCTCTTTTGATATACGAGTAGTCCCAGAGCGCCGCGAAATAGTCGCCACCGAAAAACGCGCGAAAAGGCTATTGTTCAACGCCAAATAGACATTGGCAACTCTAGCGACTTTGGTACTGTTCTGTTAGCGTTTTAAGTGTCCTATGCCAAACATTGACTTCACGTCAAGTGATCATCCTTTATGATTCCTACTTTATCTACTCGTATATACGCTTTTTTTAGATACTGAGACATATTACTATGTGCAGACGTTCTGTGCAATTGGAATTGCTTTGACGTTCCGATCGTTGATTTAACTTCAATATTGAGTAAAGGATAAACAATGTTCAACGATTATTCCTTTAACTTTGAAATGAAAGACATTGTCGAAAACATACTTCCACCGCGGCTTCGTAAAACACTGAACGGAATTATTCTCAAAGACTTGAAGTTGGTCACTTCAGTTTTTAGTCTTAATCCCTTTTGAGATTCCTTTTGCTTGTAATAGAGGCGCTAATCTCGAGTGGGGTTAAAGTATGAGATTTTTTTTTTTCAAAAACAAAAAATGGTTTCAGGACTTACGCAATCGAACGTAACACGTGTCGTGCGTACCTACTTGATATGTTGCAAGTCAAGTTTCATTTTGATTTGCGTTCGGAACGCATTTATTTTAGTTGTAAAGTTTCATTAAACATGTATTGGTTTAATTAAGTTTAAATATACATAAGTTTCAATTGTCGCAATAACTTAAATAGTTTTCGCTTAACAATATGTGTGGGAACAACAACAACAACAACAGCTGGTAAAGCAATAACTGGAGCCGAACACTTTGCATGCTCTACAAAGCATGGAAATTCTATTGTCTTAACGGCAGTGAAACATGTTACTTTACTAACTTGACAGACCCATTGCCTACAGCAAAAACAATGAATTCAAAATTGAATTGCATTCTGAGACATTTATAACCATCTGTTAATGGAAGTTTACGGGAATTAGGAATTTGGAGAGATCGTGATTTTAAGGACATACCGTCGATTCAGATATATAGATCTTTATATATAAATGAGGAAAAAAATATCAATTGTTATATAAATTTTACATCGATCGCGTATACGATCAATTTCCTTGACTTTTTATCCTCTCTTAGTACATACATTTCGTTATCTGCAACATACGAAATCAATTTTAAAATATTACTCGAATCGGTTTCTTTCTCAACAATATTTTTTTATTTTTTATTGTATGATAGGCTTGCGTTTGACTGCGAGCTCACCTGATGATAAGTGAGGTGCAGTCTAGGATGGAGCACGCTTGTCTAGAAAGTGCCTATTCACTCTTGTTTTAAAAGATTCCAAGTTGCAGGAGGTAGGAAAAATAGATGCCGGCAAGGAGTTAATAATAGCGTGTAAAGGTGACAAAAGCTATTGTGTGAAGCGTACACACCTAAGTCTAAGGTGTACAAAGTGGAGCTTATCTGATCAGTCGCCGGCGGACTTGTTGCGCTTTCAACCGTTTCCGCGTCAGAGTAAATTTAAAGCATTGCCGTTAACAAGTTCCGTTTTAATTGAAATTTTTGACATGAGCGTTAGAATTGTGTGATATCACTTCGATTAAATATTTTTTATAGGTAATAATCAAGAAACAATTTCGAATATTTGAACATACTGTAACTGCAAAGACATCAAGCCTGTGATTACAAATGATGCATTTAAATGCTTGTATTATAGTAACCGGACCGCTGATTAACTAACATATACATATAGATACTATATAATAGATATTTACCCTGAGAGGGAATCAAACCTACGACCTCCGGTTTAAAGGCAAGTCATATTATTATTGTAAATGGATACACATGTATCAGATAACTGCAAGCCCCGTCGCAGGAACGAAGATTTCTTATTCTGTCTATAAGTATTTGTAGCTACGTGCTTAGACTTGGAATTTTGCGATTGTCTTTGGCACAAGTGGTACAGTATTAAGAGGAAGACATTTTTATAGTACCTATGTTATACATTATGTTATATCACAGCACTATTGGGGTTTCGCCTAATCATATTTAAATTCGCAGGAAAGTTAAACTATTGGGTACTAAACGAAAATTATTTGTGTTCATTAACATAGGCAAAATAAAATAATCCGTATAAAGGCAGGAGCCTTGAGGTTATATTAATGTGATTATTATCTACAAGTTATTATCTAATATAGTATATATTTAGCTGTTTGATAAATACGTAAATAGTTGTATTCATACATCGTCAAGTAATCAATTACTTTCAGCACTTGATATTGATTCGGAACTGAAATTTTGGCGCTATCAATACGCTGGAGATAATAGGGAAATGTTTAACAATATATCAAGCGGTGCTCGTAAATGTCTGCCAACGGCTTCCGGGCGCGAGTCGCTTTGAATCGAAAACGTTTTAATTTATCCTGTCCGCTGAGTTTTGCTTGATAAAATCATTTTTAAGCGCTTTTGTATCTACTTGTATTTTTACCTTTTATTATAGTATAGCGACTGCATCGCGGGAGTGATCCGGGACGGGCGGTGACACTTAAAAATAGTTGAAACTTTGGTCGATTTTCTTTGCACGAAATTTGGCGTGTTTAGATTGTTCTTCCTGTTAGTGATAAATCTGTGATTTAACTTAGCATCGCTTGCATCATTCCATATATGGAGAAAAGCGACCAAACTCAACAAGGATAGATATAAAATGTAGTTAAAATACACAATATTGTTTATAACCTACATATCACAACATAGAAGGTGATATTTCGAGATTGAAGTTATAAGCGTGCTAATTATAAAGATATGCGACACGGTCAATAGCACCGCACTTGCTTGCGTCCATGCTATGAAGCTATTAGTTAAACAAGATTCCTTGTCTTGTCTTATCGCCGGAACCAGCTCCTTGTTACTGTCATGGCGTGAGAAACAACTCAAACAGTAATTAGCCGTTCGCAGTTTCGTGATTGTAAACTTTGTTTTCAACACGATTCACTTATGTAGATAGGTACTATGTTTTCGCAACGATTAACTGCGTCTGTCTTAATTGCTAAGAGCAATTTAGTTTCACGTCTTATCATGAAGTATGTATTCAGGTATTTATTAATATCTTTTATTGTATATAGACGTAATTGAAATTATAGAGATTATTCGTAAGTTACCTTCTAAGAATTTTCAAAAATCACATTGGTAGGTATGTTATTTACAGGAGAACAATGGTTACAAATAATTTTAGCTGCAATAAATTTATGTCTCACTGCTCGACTTAGGTGGACTATTTTCCATTATTTTCTGTCGACCAATCAATCAATCGACATAACAAATTAATCCACCAATCGTAGAATCAGTCAAACATCATGAGCAATCCATAATTTTAATTATTAATATATAAACAATTTAGTTACAATGAAACTAGGGCATTCTATATTTAAATAAGTTTGTCAGTGCGGCTATATTTACGGGCAAAATTTTTCAATGTCATCCATTGACATAATTATTATGCAAATTATATGCTTTCTCATGTAATTTTGTGCTAACGCGACCCCTTTATTCCGCGGTATTGCTTCATTTCGTGCAAGCGACAATCAATCTTCTGATAGTTTTATAAATGAACGTCATTGACTGGTTCGGTGGCACTAGCGACTACGTTAGCTCATTTGTCAAAATTAATGTACGGCTGAAATAACGTTTTTATAGCATAGCAATTCTTAACATCGTACGTCAATTTGGTTCGGTCGAAAAGGATGCCTGCAAATATAGACACAAATAGAACAAAATTTTTATCTGCATTTTGCAAATGCTGGATCGTTTCCTATGGGGAAATCCTGTAATTCCTTGCATTTTGTCACTGCGATCGTCAAAGTTAGTTGACAGGCAAATTACCCGCAGTTATTATGGCTAGAATCATTACTTGATATTGATACTATAATTTCTTGTTATAATTCACCAGATACGGTCCATTAATTGCTTGAAGCGCAGTATTTGTTATGGCTTTTGTTCTGACCGGTTTGTTTCTTTTTTGTTGATTAACTTCTGTGATCCACTAAAGATCAACTGCATAATTTAATATACGTATGCCCTTGACCTGGTTGATTACTTTTTCTTAGTCCCCTGGCAAGATGACAAACACGTTGACCCATATAGATTCAACTCAGATATATTTCCAAGCAACGCCTACAATCGGAGAAATGTGCATTTCAATGCCTGCTCCCTCATAAATATTCTTCATGAATGAACAATCAGTATGATTCCAATTGTTCCAATTGAATTTATTCTCTTGGAATATTTTCAATCGGAACAATATCTGGAGTGATATCGAAGACTTAAGTTTACTTCGATATTACTAAATCCGAGCTGGTTTTATTTAAACTAGCGACATACATAATAACATTTTTGTTTGTTACAACCAACGAAACAAATCATCATCATCTACATACTATTTTGAAATATTTGAGCTATTTAGCTCTATTTAGCAGCTACACCTATATCTTAATAATGCGTTTATTAGCCTACACTTATCTGATGATGATTTTTGCAAGTCGGAATAATTCTTGGGTTTATGGTGTTTATAGGTCTATGGGTTGTTATGGCGTAAATGTTTGATTAAGCTTATACTTAAACTCAATATTATCACAGTATCTCATTGATTTCTGAAAAAAGTAAAAACTATCGGTTGTAAAATGAGATAGTTCAAATGCTATTCTACTTGTTTTTTGCCTACCACGATGAGAACGCTTGGTTTGGTCGAAATTACATCCTATTTTATCTTTACGTAAAAGTGTGACTTGCGAAATTATTTCCATCGTCCAGTATCCGAAGCAAAGCTTGATAGCAACTAGAAATGGACGCCCAATTTTCCCTCAAAGAGCTTGCCTTTGGGTGACTTTCCTTTAATAAAAGCCGTGCCCAAGTTTATCTCCTCTTAGCACGTCATCAATTTTCCCTTGTTATTGTGCCCAGCGTAAACCAATATACTTTAGCGTTTGATCACTAGCCGAGGATGGGAATCGAAGCCTTTGTTAAAATGCCTCTGTATAGCGTGTATGCTCAAATACCGGGGCTTAAGATTAATATTTAGGACGAATATAGTGTCAATTTAAATATTTACCTTAATCCAACGCAGTAAAATGAAAACTTTACTTACCACAAATATTTTCTTTTCTGCTTCTATAATATTAATATTTTATAAAAGAATAACTACGAAATGCGTATATCTCATCGAGCGAAATAATCATTCTCATAATTACATAATATTTACTACATCGCAATAATATATGTGCCTTTGTACTCGTACATCAAATATTATCGATAATAACTTTGCTGCGCCCAAACGATCTGCGGAAGATACAAATTACTGGACGTTACGGGCACAAAGAATAAATGTAAGGTGAATTTTGGTCATAATGTATTGTCGGGCGGAACAAATTCGTGAAATATTACCACTATTGAGTGCAGATAAATTGGAAAGGTGCAGATAACATTGTGGGTCGAATGAACGGTCGTAATAACGTAATGACAGTATAAGAAAAGATACCTTATATTTCTTATACCTTAATGACTAGCATGAGAATCGGTTTTGCGGTAATAATAAAGGCTAAAGGTATATGAGTACTGGATATAACCTCGGGAGGTCATGTCGTCGGTAGCCTCGAAAACCAGTTTCGTAATAGAATGTGGACAGGGATCTTAAGGATCAATATTCGTTAGCGGGAATGTTTCTATTAAAATCTTTTAGAATTTATTCTTTTAATTAAAACGTAACTCAAGTTGACCTTAATCGATTCTAAATATACTTTGAGAAATCTCAAGTGGAGGAATCAAACAGAAATATTGGGAATATTGGGGGTACACGTCCCAAAAAAAGGGAGATTTTTAATTGCACTCATTTATAATTATGTATTGCGGATAGTTGAATATAATTTAAATAGTGTACGAGAATTCTCATTTTACAAAGATTTGTCTTGTTCTAAATAAAACATTATACAGTAAGCGATAGCCATAATTATGATATATAGAAAATGCTGGTAATACTAACCGTGTAATACTTTATTTATTTATTTATTTATTCATTTATTTTATCTTTACATCTATCCTTACAGGTCTTAACCTAATGCGATAGAGTAGCCTTATTAAAATAGATAATATAATATAATAATCAGTGCTAGAATACAGTTATGCTTAAATATTATATACGTATAATATTTAAGCATAACTGTATTCTAGCACTAAAAAGTTCAGAGGTCAATTGAAACGTGACGTAGAATCGAAACGGACAATCATGAATCAACGCGGACCACAGTTGGAGACAGCGCGGCATGGAACTTGGAAGCCATCCAACACTTTATAGTTAGCCTTTCCACTGATGTCCCATATACCACGAAAATTATATAATATGGGCATGATTTATATATGATAGAAATTTGTATTGGTTTCGGAGGCTTTCAGACGATTTGAAGTTACTCTTTTCCTAGCCTGATCTCAATTGCAGTTGATGTCGCCTTTCCACATTTTTACAGGCTGATTTTGAATCGTCAGGTCATTGACTTGAGCGTCTTTCACGTCATTGGACTGGACTCTTGGTCTTTGTTGAAGAACCGGACTTTTAACCGGGTTCCAGGTTCCGAGTGACTTTTAACCGGACAACCGTTTGTGCTAGTCACCTGTTAGATTAACATTTTCATATCTACTTCCAATATTACAGGACTGTTTTGGATGTTGGTCTAAAGCTTGTTGCTTCCTATCGCTCCCTGAATACTGAGGTTCGTGGTCAACAGACGGACTAATGGTATAAGCGTTATTTTTAATTGTTGAACATGGTTAGAATGAGTTATTATAATTGATGATAATATCAATAGATATAAGTAAGTAGAAGTAGCAACAAAACCCGCCCGCTCCACCACCGATCGTGTTAATAGTCTATAAATTTTTTTTCACAAGAAAACATTTCATTGCCAACAATAAATGTAGAATCTTTACGCCGACGCCAAATGTTTAAATATGAAAAAGTAGTTTTAGTATGGTAACTAAAAAAGATTGTTTGCAATGCAGCACGACACGACACTTCTATTTTAAAGGGTTATAAAAACGCAAAAAAGCCTACTTTTTATGATCTTAAGCCTTCGTCATCTGTGAAATTTTTTATGTCTGAAAGTTTTTTTTTTGTGTTATGCCATGATATGTTGAAAAACTCATATCGGGTCAAACCTGCAACAGCCTATAGATCAATACACCCTCGTTCCATCTCACAGATCCAGACAGCAATCCAAGGGATCCTTAAAGAGCTTCTTCCAAGCGAACTCTACATAAACATTACTCGATCATAAATGTAAGGCTGTCAAATGAGTGCGAATCAGAAGGAAAATCAGAACTTTCTATGTACTAATATGAGCAATCCATCACTTATCAAACGGAGTAGGTAATTGAACGTATCTACGCGATATTTTATGACTATACGAGCTTGCATGTGTTTTACTGAGTGTGTTGGGTGTGTGTATGCAAATGTATGTATACATTCAATTTCAATTGGTTACCATCATATACATAGTTAAAACAATAATCGTATGGCGACTTGCAAAGCACCAACATTCAACTGGGAGCCTCTACTTCCTTTCCGGTCATATTTTTTGACGAAAAATACCTTACCTTAGGTTAAAAAAATTGTTGAAGAAACGAGGAATTTATAAATAAACACAATTTAAACATATTCTGCGCGTTTTTTCTTATTATTTTTTTTCTTATTAGCCAGATTTTTTCTTATTATTTCATTTCAAAGAATGAAAATTTCCAGATTGTGCGCAAAATATATTGCTAATTTTAGATGAGATTTGTCTTCGCACGAGATACAAACTGTACATCAGTACAAATAAATAATCTGGTACAAGGGTCGAGACTGCTCTGTTATAAGCCGAAGAGGAAATTATTCTTGAGGAGAGTTAGGTAAACTGCTTTCCGCACGAGAAATACAACACCCCGTTTAAGCGTTTAGGCATTATGCTTAGTGTTTGCCAGTTCCATTTTCAAAGGTTTTTTCTTTTACATCGGCACTTCGCTAATGTAGCACTATTTCTGTTTTTCTGTATTTATCTATATTAATATAATAAAATCGAGGTTTCTGTTTCTAATATCAAAATAAGAGCCTTGTCATAAACCTATATGAAAGTATACGAGACTTGAACAAAAAATCGATTCTTGAAACTTTAGCCTGCCTAAATGCTTGGCCGACTTTGATGGAAATTTCACTAGGTCATAGTTAACGTTATAATACTACTTTCTGTCAAAAATACGTTATATTTCGTAGCTAAATAAAAACATTATTCCACGCTGGTGAATCTGCGGGCTTAACTAGTTGTCCATATATGTATAATATTTGTTTTGTACCATTTGAATACATGGAGTATTGTAATAATATAGTGCAGAAAATAGATTACCACACGTTACTAAAAACAATTTTTTTCGCTATGGGCCTATGTTATAAGTAAACGGGTTAGTAGCAAGGACAAAAGTGAACCGAAACGCCTTTTCACTGTACTCTGATGGCCAGTTTAAGGACAAGATCTATTCTACAAGCGTCCAACTAAAAGCTATTTGTCATTGTTTAGCAACTAACTAGTTCATATATGGCTCTTTGCTCGCTCTAAGACAGATTTATAGACTTTAATAAGACATTGTTTTCTTAGAAACTACTCTCCTGGTAAACAGTAACTTGCGTGTTAAATATATGTATGTAAACGGTATCTTTAAGTTACTTTAAAAAGCATTTGCAAGCAACTATTCATTCATATATTACGAACCATGTGTCGTGTATATAAAAAAAACTTAAATGAAGTAATAATAAAGATATTTGTTGAAGCAATTTTCATGAGTAGGTATATTTCATAATAAATCCTTTTTCGCCTCAGTCTATGAATGTTATTCTTTGTGTTAAAATATCTTATTTTCGAAATGGTATTAAGAACTTATTGCATTTTCATTCTGGGCTTGCAGTGTTTTGTGTTTTGATGTGGTTTTTGTTTCTTTTGTTTGTCTATTTTTTTTTTATGGTCGTAAACATCATAAAATTAACATTACCAATACATTTCAATCAATCCGTATGGAAATCAAACCGGAAAATGAATATCGAATGAGGGATATCGGAAACTTATAACATAAAAAATCTTGTCCGTAAAACATTGGTCAGTGGTATTATGTTAAAATAAGTGCAAATAAATAAAGATATCGCTGCTTTTCATGAATACTCGCACAATCCAAAATTCACATTTCACACGGTAGCCATTTCAAAATTAAACAAAATAAAACAATATTGTAAAAAATAACCAATCAGAAAACGACATTTTTGCGCGACATTATGCCGGT
>DWGJ01001922.1:0-17642 GCA_018246895.1 Aspitha aspitha aspitha | reverse complement strand
AAAATAATTCTTTGACATTTCTTTGGACTTTTTGTTTGACATTGACAACCAGAATGTAAACAATGAACGTTGTATGTTTGTGTCAAATGCATGGTAGTGTATGTAATGTTTTATTTATTGATTTAATGTACCTTATAAGCATTATTATTAAAAATTTTAGCGTTCTGCACTTCTCCTACACATAAACTATAAGTGTGCATTTCATACCCCTCCGTGCGCGCAATATTCGTAAAAAGGGGTCCAAAGTTTTCGCTTCACGTATTAATATAAGAGATGCTTTATGCATGATACAGTATATTTAAATAATCATAATTACTGCCTATTTCTGTTAAACGGTTCCAGCCATTGAGTATTCTAAAACATACTTACCATTTCTAGAAGAACTGAATATCGCCATATTATCCTTAGCTATTGCTCGTTTTTGCTGGCTGCGTTCCAATAAGCCTATTTAGGTGATGGTGGTCTAGTCTAGCCGGATAAAGATTTATACATAAAAGGTTATTTTTAATTATTCAATAGATCAAAATTATACTTACATTAAATGACAAGAATATTTCGAACATTACAATGCATTTTACGATACTTTTTGAAATAGATCTGTTAATATCATCAACTTCCAAAACATAGTGGTTGAAAAGAATTACCACATCAATCAGTACATCAATTTTTCGCAAAACTGTAAGTAAACCAAATATTGTAAAACTTTGTAAATAAACAATAGTTAACATTAAAGCAATACAATTTTTCATGGATGATTGATGCAAAAATGCCTATACATTATAGTAAAGAAAGTTCTTATAATTTTAAATAACCATGAAATATAATGTCCGTGTATTTCTCTTACGTCGATTCTGTATATGTATAATACTGCTTTATGACTTCAACAAATAAAAAGAAAACTAGAAAAATTGATAATATTTGTCTATCAATCAATCCAAAAATTTATATACTTGACGACTGAAAATGCGACTTTATGACGATATCTTGTAATATGGAAACTTAAATAACTCTTGTAAAATTTTATTTCATAATTATTTGCATTGTTTTATGCTCATGCCTGTTTGGTATTCCATCGAAAACGACGGTATGATTGAATCATAAAGACTGAACAGACTAAAAAACTAATTCTAATTTCTTATACTAATATGATTTAATATGGAAACGTAATTCATCCTCCAATATCAATGCAATTGACCCTTTTTATTATTCAAGAAATGATGCAAGCATTTTTTAATGTCGTGGCGGTATTTTCACAATAATTCTGGCACAGTGGAAACGAATGCAGATTAACATAAAATGCAAAATGCAAAACTATTAAGAACTCACACAACCATTACGAATATCTGACGACTGCGAATCACGTATTCAATTATTAGTGAGCGTGATCGGAAAGGTTTTTAATAGCTTAGATTAAAATAGAAGAAGGAAGATACAATGCTTCAAATTTACACACAATCCACAAAAATGCGTCAATTTTGGCTATAGATATTTAGTTTATCAATTATGTCTTAAATTACGTATGTATGTATACGACTGATGTTTCATTAAATATTATTAGTACTACTCACTGTGTACATTGATGGAATCTAATCCACAAATTTTTTACTCACTACGTGTTTTACTGAATTCAAAAATTACAACAAAATTTCAACATGATAATTATATTGTGATGTTTTTAAAAATCATGGAACTTTTTCCTGTCCACGCCATTTTATAGGTGTATGTAGTTTATCACTTGAGCAAGAGCAAAACTATATCTGATTATCGCTAAAATACTTTTAGAACATACGAATCTAAATCTTAAGTACAAAGTAAGCCTGAAACATTTGCTCTTTTCGCATTATTTGACACAACGTTTCGTCCTTATTAGAACTTATTCTAAGTTTAATAGATTTTAAAATTACACCAACTATTCACAAGAAGTCTGGACAAAGCAACTATACAGAAACAAAAGGAGATTCAAAGGTTTTTCCGAGAATTGATTTCCCGACTGTAAGGTTTATAAGTGCTCTTGACGGCAAGATTGCAAGACTGTAAGATGCAGGCTTTGCTTTAGAATTCAGAGTGCTAAAGATTTCTTTGCAAAGAAATTAAGACTGATGGAACTGATAATAATGTCAAAACGTTATATCTATTTAAGGCTACCAATTAGAAAATGCAATATTTAGGATGTTGCGTTATAAGTATCCGTAAAGTGGTAGAAATGGTATGAAAATTATTAACATTTAATGAACATTATCTGGTATCAGGTCGTATCTGAAGCTGGCTCAACATTAAAAAAATATGCATTATCTTCAGGTGTACTTAACGTGATAATTTGTAAATAGAAAAAAGTATGCTACTTCGAAAACAAAGTAGCGTACATTTTATTTACCTATCATTTTGAGTATCATTAGGTACCCGACATTAAAAGGTAGGTTCATTTCAGTTCTCCATTACTACTATTAGTGTTTCTCTGTTGAATTATACGCTTGAAATAAATAACTGCCATTAAGACACGACGCATAAAGCCATTGGCGAAATGTTATCGGATAAGGACATAATTCTTAATACTACTGTAATTTTATTATAGCTGCAATGAAAACGGGTAGACGGTAGTACAATAAAGCGGCTCTTTTAGCTCGAAAACAATTTAAACTGAGTTATTCCTTTTCGTTGGCAATAAGTCCGAATCTTACATGGCGTATAATGGTATGACACGACAAACAGCTTTAAGTGTGTAAAATATGGAAAGTGACGTCAGCCAAGCGAGGCTAGACCAGTCTTTATTACGGAGGCTAGGCTACGCCGGATGCCACGGAACTCAACCGACACGGGCTCACTGCCGTTTCGGGACGCTTTTTGTGTGGCCAACGTCTTTAATACTTAGTGGCTCTATTAAATTTTCAAGTACGTACGTACATGTACGCGTGGATATTATCTTTTAGTCCGTCTTTGGTTATTCTGTATGTATTAGTGCAGCATTATATTAACCTTAAGCTACTGTGTTATAAATTAACCAAAATTTACACCTACTGTTTTCTATTAAGCACTTATCTGTCAGTTATGTAACAACAACACCCCATTTTATAAAAGGGGGATCGTCGCATATATCAGAGCATTGCAGACTTTTATAAACATTCAGGTGGTTTTAAACAGGCTATCACGATAATTGTAAGTTTTACAACAGCTGCAATTCAGCTGCTAACAGATGGCAATTAATGAATTGAATGTTGCTTTAATTATACTACAGCATAAGCATATTAAAGTGTAAAGATTGCCACTATACCTATTTGAATACAGCGTAAATTTAGGAAACTGACTAAATTTTTAACCCTTTTTACCTTATCTATTCATAATTAACGAGTTACTCAATAACCCGTTAAACAATCATAACTAACGGAACGGGTTAGAATATGCTTCGACCCCCCCTAAGTTGCCGAGAGATTCGTGCTCAATACTTTAATAGCTTCGAGTCAATTTTGTATAAAATTAAGAGGCTTATAAATTGGAGTGAAATCGATATCGTCGGAGGAATGTATAAATCAAAATAAAAGCCAATATACACGGGGGAATTATTCGATATTTCTCTTCGAGCGAAATAATTTATATTGCGTTCGTTGTAATGGCTTTGCGTAGCTCGCTAGTATGAACTTTATTGGAATTGAATAACAGACAGTTAATCAAACACACACAGATTTGCGATTTACCAAAACCTGTGAATGTTATCTATTCACGGCACTCTAATGAGTTTAGTGACGTACAATTGAAAATCATCAACAAATTAATAGCTGGGTATACTTATTAAACTGCCCTTTATGCCAACATGTTGACAAAATTACTAATGAAACTTATTTTATGTGTTGAATTACTCCGAAGTATGACTGTAACGGTGTAAATACGAGTAGCTTCTGAAATAAAATACTCATAAAGCAAATATTTCATCAATATATGTATATTATACTGTGTTTCATTGTAATAGCATAAACATTGGGTATGCTTTTTAATTAACGGGTAAACAAATAATATAATTTTATCTTTATGAATTCACTTGGGCTTACACGATACTAATAAAACTAGGTATTTTTATTTTTTCTCAATATATTCGTCTTTTATTTCACTATATCGCTATGTTATGGGCCTGCAAGTTTATCATGAATACATATCAATTCTCAAACGTTCACTGGTATTGGAACACTATGTCTGAATTAGATAAGTCTTTCATATCAGGATACACACGACATATTTGATTCGTATGACTCTTGAAAATCCTTTGATTTTAAAAATATTATATCTGAGCGAGCTATTTCAAATTCTGTCGAATGTCTTCAATATACTTGATGCGATGCGTCTGAAAGGTATCTCGAAGTAAATCTTCTTTAAAACGAAATTGAGATAAGTATTGTTTTCAAACCTATTCTTAATTCCGAATATCAAGTTGTGTCAAAAGAGAGACAAGTTATTTAGTTACGGGAAAGAGGGCACAAAACACGTCGTGTCTTAGATTAAAATCGAGATTTTCAAGAAGAAGCAAGAATGTTCAACAAGAAATATTGGTACAATTTAGAACTCCACTTCCTTACTGAAATACCAACCAAACACTACACTTTTTAAACGGACTGCGAGCTATTTGGACGGAGCGAAGTCAACGTTCCGGAGGCCAGACTCAATGGCGCTGCGAGGCGACGCTATCCGTCCGAGATTACACTATAATTTTGTCGAACTTACCCAATGTTCTCGAACTAAAACTTTTATCTATTTACAATTTCATAGATAAACAATAAACGAACAAACAACTCAGATTAAAGTACAATTTGACAACGATATGGCTACGACAAAATGTTATTACTACCGCAAGTATGATGCAATTCAGCGCACGAATTCGATTTATGGACCCTTCCCTCATATATTGAAGTACACCTAAACATTATGTGCACATATCTAAACATGATGTGCGTGTAAAAAGATACGACTCATAAAAACCCCACTAGAAATAATTTAAGCGATGTTAGTCGTTTTTCGCGAGACATTCGTCGGTAGATAGTACTTACATAAAAGTTGAACATGACACAAGCTAATGGATTAAAACAATTGCTTCCAATCGTAAAGATAGAAACAGTGGTAGAAGCCTAGACATACAATGAAGTCTGTAATCTGTATTGTTGTCAGCATTATGTAATATAAGAAGTTAGTTACGCTATATGGAAACGAATTATTCAGGCTTCGTGTCTAGCCTTTGCTAAAGACCTGACCTAACATTTCCTTTGGATTTTCTGATGTAATCACAAATACTATTTATTCATATATGGATATTCTACGCTGTGAATGTAATTAAAGATAAATTTATTTATAGAGTAAACTGTACTGGTGTCTACGTCTTCACGTTCTAAATTATTAAGAACATTTAGAGAATAATGAGAATAATGAAATTTATTAACACCCCGTCTTTATACCGGTTAATACAATAACATTTACAATTAAAAATTCATGACATGACGAAATAGCTGCTTCTTTTCCGTTAATACTATGATCTATATATTTTGAATTACGTTCCTTTGCGTATTACTTTGCAGTTTCAAATAACCTAAAAACACCTGCGTATTCTTCCAAATGATTGCTCGTAACTTTAACGCGTAGTTTCTGAAAGCAAAGTTGTGGGAGTGAGAACAGTAAATATTTAAACACAACTTTTACTTTTATTGCACGAGTGTTGTGTACGCTGCGGTTAGTAAACATGGATGTTCTGTAACGACAAGTTATTACAAGTGGTGTATTACTTACAAAGGAAATTGAAGCGAGTCTAAAAACTAGCTACACATATACGAGTTAATATCAACGTATTATATCTAACAGCAAGAAGTGACTGCAGTGTCTTGGTTGGGACAGTATAATCGATCACTTTGCTTCATTACCTTATTTTGTGTTATATTCATAGGGCCCGCACATCCAGAATGTAAAACTGTAAATCTGGCTGCAAAAATGGACTATCCCTTAACATAAAGTGACGCATGTTCTAATATCTGGTTACTCTAACCTTGGACCCGGAATGCTGCGTAATAAAAGTAAAAGCGCTTTCCAAAGCAACTTATGGACAGAGTTTGATACTACCCTAAATCTATAAATATAAGTCATTCAGTGAATACTTTTATCGAAAAAATTGTGGTTTTGATTCTCGTTTAATTTTGGTAGTTTTAAAACAATATAAACTAGACGAAGATTTCTTCAAAAACCGGAAGTTTTTAACTATGGAGGACACAGGATTACTCTCCGCCGGCCGGCTGCTAAATAGTTCCTTAAGAAACATCGTGAAATAAATATGATGCAATAAATTTAAGCTCCTTAACGCCGTGACTTAAAATATTTCCCTTAGTTTATCTCCCTCTTTTTTTATAGCAACTGTTTCGAATTCTCTACAATTTACAGCTTTAAAACGGTAATATTAACAGTACTTGTTAGTACATCTATCACATATTAAAGCGTTTACGACATGTGATGTCGCAGACTTGTCCGACTCAAATACCATAACGGGCACATAATTGTCGCAGTTTATCATTACCCACTAGTTCATTTATCCGCTAATTCTGTGAATGAATGATTTGAACAACAAAAATAAAGATATAACAAGCGGATTATTAGGTCATCTAACAGTGGTAATGGTCACTGCAGCCCATAGAGATCTTCCATTGTCGAACAAAAGTAAAACATCTAGCTGACTGAGATTGGTCAGCAATGAGTAAATAACACTAAAAACAAACAACAGTAAATATAAAAAAAAACACTTCAAAAATACTTCATGTTTACATCACCTCAAACTGCTTATACCCTTGCTCAAAGTGAAGATTCTCCTAATTCTCTTAAAACGTCGGTCTGAATTCTCAAACGTCGTAGGTACTTACTTTCTAGATTTGCTTCTTAGTTCATTTGGATTCCCAAAATCAAGATTTAAAGCACAGTTAGGAAAGGAGCAAGCCGACTCTTGATCTGGGTCATCCCCCGACAAATGTGTCCTAGCCGATTTATTTCCACTTTTACTGCAGTGGCATTGGTCCAAATTCACAATCTACGTCCCTGTTGTAAAAGAGAAACACATTTTTCAAAATTCACAGGCTCGCTTTGTGAATACACTTTGTATTTGAGAGGATATACGTTGGACCTAATGGGTGTCCTGCTAAATAAAAGTTACAGTGAGCTCGTTTACTTATTTTTTATGTACCTACCCAACGCTGATTTCCTTACTTACGAATACTAACTTCTTACCACATTATTTATTGCTTAAAGGATAACGATTGAATTGAAGGCTTAAAACCGGGAGTGGGATTGATAATGTGAGAACTATAATACAAAAGAATAGTACACATGATAATGAAACCTTCAGGTTCAGATAACCCGTCAGAAAATGATTCCTAAATACATTCATACTTTGCTGTCTGCTCGATCTACGAGTATAACGTTCGTCTACTCTCTACAGCTTCTCATGGCACGGAGCAAATCCCCAAAAGTGACTCACATGGAATTTATTCCTGTCTTGAAGACGCTGTGTTACACTTACGTCTAAGGATATCTATAGGAATAGATACCAATTTATTCATTATGATTCATAGAGTGTACTATCTACCCCTGGAGACTCATAGCAAACACGTCACAGTTTAATGGCCTCTGAAAACGTAGCGCTACTCATTTAAAACCAAAACAGGCATGACTCATATGTTCAAGCTGTATTTCACGATTTCTGATATATTCGTTGGATGCTGGTTAACCATGGCTGTTATGGCTGTTTACCTACAATTAATAGAATAATAAATTTATGAGTATGAAATAAATAAAATGCTATCAGATAGCCGATATTGTCGATAAAATACATTGTTTTATAAATAATCTTCAACCTAGACCTAGACAAAGACTCTTGCTCGTCACACAAACATTTGCTGTGTTTATTTCCACCTATAACAGGCAACAACAGACTCCACAACCTCGACTTAGCAATCAAGGTCAGCCAACAGTCAAACCAACAGGCCAGTCTTATATAAAATGTATAATAATAGTATACGCATAACGCAGAACACAACAGAATGCGACAAAAATATATGTAAATCAAGAATACCCAAATGTTATTACATTACGTGTATATCCGAGTAATGTCTACACTACAGCGACTGTTGTGTGAATGTTTTAAAATAAATAGAACGGACGTTCAATGTATTTACAGTTCACGGCACGTTTGCAAGAAAATAAGAAAATGTTCACGCAGTGTAACCCTCAGTACGCGATTTATGCTCGGGACACAAAATAGGATTTAGATACAATAAGACATAACCAGACCTCGGCAATAGTCGTATGTCCTGGATGAACATGTAATTTACAACGTTTTCTTAAAATACTGTATATAAAGCTATTGTATTACGACCATTGTGTGAGGACAATACAGTTACGTGCCGCGCAAGTATTTGTAAAGGAAAAACACGTGGTTTTGTATATTTCATTGAAACATGTCACTTTCGATTGAAATTAGACTGTTATGAGTCGATACAATACGTACAGAATGGCTATGGTTATAGCTGCTTGACAATAAAATTTTACTTCAAAACGCTAAAAGACATAACATAGATGCATTCGGTATATTACGCCGCATTGCAATTCTAGCTGCGTCCCTTTGGCGCCGAGGAGTAGGCTTTGACTGTCGTGTGCCACGCTCCTGAACACTGATCGAGATATGTGGACGTCGCCTCTATATATTATCACTATTGTGTAATGGATTTGATGAACTTATACTCCAATCGAGAAATAAAATGGTGATATCATTTAGAAAAACCAGTGTTTTCTACTGTAACCGTACCAAAATTCTTTCGTCTATTTTATAGATTTCCAAGTTATACTTACAAATATATTTTAACTTAACCCATATTACACATGTACATATATTACTAATAACTATAATTGTAATTGGGTAAATATAAATCGATAATTATTTTTTAAAATCATCACACTGTCTCTGCAGAAATGTTAGCTCAATATTGGTGACATGTTTTAAGAACAAATAAATTTCTATAGCCGACATTACTTAAAAAAGTATGCTTATAACATAATAAAAATACTTTAATAACATCACTGATACTCGATATATCGATAATATCGTTTCGTTCCGAAGACAGCTCGGGTGAACTCATCGTGCGAACTAATGACATTTTATTTCTCCAGAGACGCGTTTTAATTTCATTCGATATTATATAACTTCAGTTCAAGCTCTATTGTGCCGAGTTGAGAAAAGATTCACCTAACCCAATTTATGTTTTATTATTAGCAAAAGTAAACTAAGTTGTGTGAATCACGATAGATATCGCAATAACTATGTTGGATCCACGAGGCAGTGTGAAGATACTAATGACGTCTTATTTCTCCAGAGACACACATTACATGTATCTGTTGGTTCTTCGTGTTCATTTGACGTCCATCCTCCGTTATCTTAATTTTGCGCTAGCATCAATATCAATATGGAAAAATAATTTACTTTAAATCTCTTCAGAACATTGAAATGCTTACGCCAAAAGGAACGAATACTAGATACAAGGCGTCCCAATTAAACCTTTGGCCATTTATACTGGGTCTTAGAAACAAATTTAGTTTTATCAATAATTGGAAAGATTGGAAGGAGTACCAGGAATTTTGCAAGCTTCTGTATAACCTTATCTAAAAACGAATTTCATAGGTTAGGCGCACTTTGATTAACAAAATGATAATATTAAACGTATATGTATTCCCTAATAATAATACGGGAAATACACATAATAGATTAAGGTCTTAAAATATCATCGAGTATCAAATATTCAGAGAGCATTAACTCCTAATAATAATGGCCGTCAATAAATTATGGAAACCATAGTTCTACAAAAGTTTAATATACACCATTACAACGGCTTATTCTGTTTCACGAACATGCTTCACTCGGCAACAACACTCGCCTTTTCCGCGATGACAATAATAATAAATGCGACAATTTGAACTGGTACTTATTAACTCCATAATTTTGATTGACAGGCAGGCGTCCCCATCCGACATTTACCAGAATTTGTCGTGAATCCCAATGAATCACCGTGGAAATTACGTTACTTATATTTAATTCGCTTTAGCACTCATCATTTTGAAATGGCTGGTGTAGGTTCCGATAATTGTACCTTTGTTGCGTACCGCATGACTTGGAACCTAGGGTTTGAATTATTGAAGACCGCCGCACCAGTTGCCAAGAAGCCCGGTCTGTCGTGGTCTTGCCATGCTGAATAAGTAATTTTTACCGTCTGCGCAGTTTTACAAACAAATTAACGACTCAATGTTGTTATTTTAATAAAAGTTCCGCCTTAAGTTTCCTCGGAACTTTATTTTTACGACTGTTACTATTACTGTTGCGGAATTGTTTATGTGTTTGAATACCCGACGAGACTTAGTTTTCCGCAGTCAATGTCAACTGCCATTTATCCTAGTACGGAATAAAATATTTGACAGGTCTTATTCTGGCTCCAAAGCTTTGAAATCTTCAGTAGTGGGAGTCAGTCTTGATGCTTTTGCAAAACTGGTAGAAGGGTAATTTAAAAGTTCGACTAAGAAAACTAACTACACGGCCTACACCTAATTTTAACGATGAGTGGAAATACATAGCTACATTTTTATGTTTTGGGTTGGTAGACATGGTAAGCAGGTAGCTGGAACTTAGTTCTCGGAAACAGCAGCACATAAGATGTCTAGAAGTCTGTAGCAACTATTTAAGAATAAAAGAATTACCAGATTAGGATTGACCCCGTGGAACGCAGCAGTGACACTAGAAATGGTTGCAGCCAACTGTAATATGTGTTACATATACATATGTATATACTTGCTAGCCAGCGATGTAAAACTTAATGGTTTTATGTAGTTGGTTTTATTTCCAAACTATAAACTTTGCTGTCACAATAGATTTTCAAAGGACAGGCCCTACTTTCTATCGTAGAAGTGACTGCATTTGCCTGTAAAACAGAGATGAGTTACATAATCTTAGAAATACAGTCGGGCACTTTATTTCTCTTGACTCTATTTGTTCTCCGTATCTTCATAACTAAAGGTCATGATTACTCTGTTAATACTGTATGGCGCCCGGCATGCCGAACACATCCGCTTATTGATGCCTCAATCATTTTATATTTTCAGACAGACAAATATTTATTTTCAGACGATGACTGACGATGATGATGATGATTGTGATGTGTATGTGTGATGATGAGAATGGTGATTTAAGACAAACAAGTATCTCGTTGATGCTCTTTCTCACGACTTTTTATACTCTACTTTAAGAATAATTATTAATTAAATACTATCCTTACGTCGTGCTATATAAATAAAGTACGAGTATGAGAGTATTATCTGCAGGCAAATGGCCAACAATTCAATTTCAGTTCTATTAGAATGCAAATTGAAAATGATTACTGATAGATACAATTTCTACCGATCTGTTATATAGAAATTATAGTACCTTTAGCCATTTATATTTCTTCGACGACAAGGTAACTAGATACCCTCGATGTTAGAAACTGTTTTTCAAGGTAGTTAGAAACAACATACGTAGGTAAATTGCAACCCGCGAACACAACAGGAATACAAAGACTTGATAGCCAGTCGCCGATGTCAAAGTGAGCTTTGCC
This sequence comes from Aspitha aspitha aspitha, assembly GCA_018246895.1. Classification (NCBI taxonomy): domain Eukaryota; kingdom Metazoa; phylum Arthropoda; class Insecta; order Lepidoptera; family Hesperiidae; genus Aspitha; species Aspitha aspitha. The sequence goes on along the minus strand of DWGJ01001922.1, from coordinate 6,000 downwards.
CACCTCAAACAAATACATTCGGTATGTAGAAAACCGCATCTGACTGCATAGAATGCCATTTGGCAAACACAGTAAAAGGAGTTGTGACAAACTTTTGCCCTTCAAAATAAACATGGCTTAACTGCACTCTCTTCAATTAAACTGCGCAAGATACAATATAACTAGAACTAACTTAATTATAATATTGTAATGAAGTTTCTATTTAGAAATAAATAGAACTACCTCACCGTTTCTATTCATAAGAAAGATTTGACAGGCTTTTTAAAATTCCAATTCAAATTTAAATTTGTATTTAAAATACTGTTTTCTTAATTTCTAAGTCATTACATAGTTAATTATTTATATAAATGATTATTATTATTCTTATACCGCCACACCAAATCCGTAAAGGACAGAGAGCACCAAATGCCTAATATCTCTGTCCCAACAAACCTGACTTATATTTTTATTATGTAAATTAAGTATATAAATATGTTTTAGAATGAGAGAAGATAGAGAAAGAATTAAACCAGTAAAAAATAAACAGCACATTATTTTACCAGAATGCACAAAATGCAACGATATTTTTAGATTTATTTAGATAGATTTTATTTATAAACTCATGACTCCTCTGGCGTAACAAGAGACTTATTCTAGCATTAAAAATATAAACTTAGTTTACTAAATTTAATCCAGACACTGTTAAAGCTATCCATATAACATAGAATTTTATACATCTTCAATTCGATCCCATTGTTATTATTAGACTGCAATCATTAAACGTTGTTAGGCGCCCATACGGCGCGTTTACGTTTTTGATTGGTTGATTAACTAATTTTTTTGTAAACCAGATAAATACCAATATTTTCTAGATCAACTATACATTAAAATAGAGTATCAATAAAATATTTACTTTGGAGGAAAGTAAACATGAAGTACAGAGCATAAGGCATTAACAATTTGCGAGCGTACGCCACGGTGGCGCCCTCACTAAACTGCTTATTCTAATTTATGGGCTCAGTATTGCTGCGTTACGTTGCAGTCTCGGGGCTGGAAGAACATTTTATGTCGTAAACCATACCGCCTTAGCATAATTGCTGAACATTAAATTAGTTTACTCATCAATTATGGGGTTAGGTGAACATGTTGGTAGATATGAGAAACATTGCTCGTAATATTTCCATTAAGGTAAGTAATAATCATATTATGTATAATACAATATCTAAGCATGTTCGCTTTCAAAGTGATTATTATGCGCGTGTTTTGATTTTCTTAAAGGTGGTTTAAAACAACTATGCACGATTTAATTTATTTATTTACGCTTTCCTGTTTTACACAAACATATTTAATGCCTGTCGTACTATCTACCAGTTAACATTTTGTATATTACCTTTTCATTTTCATTATTATATTAACCAATTATAATTTCCAACGTAACCATAGAAAAATATACCATGTAACGGCTATCTATTAAAAAATTACAACACTTAATGTACTCAAATAAAAAACAGTTGACGCTCTAAATTATGTCAATGTCAGTCTATCAAGGTCATCTCATGTTTCTTGAGATTAGCTCAACTACGATAGCGCTGTTAGACTTGCGATAAGGGACTCATTCGGATTCTAAAAAAACATCTGCTATTTTAAAATTCGTCTATGATAGCGGAAGTCAGCTAAAGTACATTAAAATGAGAACTAATCATTTTTTTTTATTATCAGTAGGTACCGGCAACTCAATTTAAACTCCATTAAAACGTACAGACAAACTTTTACAGCGCCGTTAGTCAAAACATAAGTCTGGGTGCAGACAAAACTGGCTTGTTTTCAGTGGCCGGTCCATTAAAGCGAAATCCTAATGCAAATGTTAATTGGGTGCCGCAACAGATGGGAGCGACGCGCCGGCCAATTGTCGCGCCAAACATTCGTAATTTAAAAAGCAAAATGAAATAAACCGTTCGGTCGCAGTACATAAATTTCATGTTTGCCTCGGCGGGCGAACTGGCAGCGGATATTAATCAGTGGATATTGAAATATGTTGTTTTTTGGGACGATTGATAAACGGCTCGCTTCGTCCTCGCTGGATGAAACATTGACGCCGCCTGCTCAATAATTGCGCTTGCACACTCGTAGATGAAGAGCTGGCGACGAAAGTGATGTAGTAACCTTTTTAAATTGGTTTAATTAACATGAATAATTATAACCTCCGACGTAAAAATAAAATGTGAAAGCGGAAAATATCATATATCACCGGTGCATTGTTCAATACAGAGATCTACAAAATGTCTATGAACACGATATTTACATACATACATATTACATACATATTATACATATTATATACTTTAATGTAAGTTCTTTAGCAAACGTGTATTGTTGTGACATTTAAATATAAACTATGTTCTTTACTTAACATTTATTCTTTACATTTTAATTCATTGCAAAGATAAATAAAATTTACATAACAAAATATGTGGTACAAATCGCCGAAAACAATGCACCTAAGATACATTTTTTATTTCTTTAAACCATATGCTATATGTGCAGATGTAACAAATTTGTTTTAAAAAGTCAACAGTCGTTTAATATTTTCTCGTAAAATCAAGTTAAACGCACAGTTTTATTAAATATTAAAGCGGAACCGACCGGGAATACAGGTTGTCGCAGCAAGCGTCTGCGCTCGGAAGATTTATGATGCAACCAACAGGCGTATATTGAAAATCTAGAGCACTCAAGAAACCGCTAGATGCACTTTGAATAAAGATACAGTTAAGCAAATAGCATCTCACTTCTATAAATATGAAAAGCGCAAAATAGACAAACAACAAAACTGTGATGGCCGAGTCAAATGCAGACTTGGAAATAAAATCTGTTATTTTTCCATGAACGGACCTTAAGCTTGTCATTGTTTCAATATTACTATGACAGGATTATTTTCGTATGCTTTGTTCTCACTATAAGTAAAAATAATGATGTTTTATGTATTGATAATGTTACGGTTGTCGAACATAACAGAGTGATATACATTTCGATTAAGGTTTGGCAACTAATAACCATATTTTTATTTTTTTTTATTATTATTGAAAATACAAATGTTCTGCTGGAAGCGTTCCAGTGCCTTTTGCAACATTTTCTTTAAATCATCTAATAACATGGTAATGCTTCTAACTCATTACAATTATCGCTCCTAGTCGTTTAATAATGTTTATGATTCTTATCTCTCTACCTTATGGAAATAATGACGTTTATTACTTTGCTAAACTCCCAAGTTTGTGTTGATCGAAACTTAAACTCTTTTCAGAATAAACAGACGAAAGGCATCGGAGTCGGATTTGCGATTTTCTTGCCGAGAGAGAGAATATTGCTCTTGCAAACCAATCTGCGTATATTGAGCAAAAGTATTGAAGTACCTTTTCTGTTTCTCATGCTAGCATATGAAGTTTTCCCTGTGTGTATATATTATATTAAGATGGGTACTTCGTTTTTTATAAAACACAGCTACATAGATAATTCCAAGGGTTCATTTTTAAGCGTTTTTATCTTTTGCTCTTTTGCTACGTTACGCGAAATGTTATATCCGAGTAAGTACTAAACTCGACTTTTTATTTTGTTTCTTTACTTGAATAATTTATTTACTTTTTTATAATTTGGAGAACTGTTTGATTAATTTATAGAAACGAATTTGTTCAACCTCCTAATACCTTATATAGGTATGTAAAAATTAAACAATTCCTAATTATAAGTAATAAAGCTGTTTGGTTCTAAAAGAGACGCCAGTAAAATGTTTTTCCCGTTAATAATGCGGGAAAATTGGGAAGGTGTATTTAATTCACATTTTAGCATACTTTGTCATCACATCCATTTCAGTCACAGTTCCGAGGGGGCGCGACGCAGTGGTACAATATCTCATTTAGTTATGATTTATTCGATTGCCTTTCCCCGGTCTCCCCTTTCTAGTTGATACATAATGGCGAACTGTCACATAATTTGCAATTATTTACTGGGGCAATCTCCAATATTAGTTGAGGTCTTTAAGCATTATTACATTACATTAGATGAACATATTTTATGATGCTTCTTTGATTTCTACAGTTTCAGGGTAATGAAAAAATATTAAAATAAAAGTACTCGGTCCCTGACTTGTTTAATTGCTCCAATTGTTCAAGTAGTTTTGGCGATTTTAATATAACGATTAGAGGTATTAGTATGGATGGACTTACACGAGCAATAATTAATGCTTAGACACACTCGTTTATAAGTCTACCTAAATTCTATAGTTTAAGGAAAGTCGCAGTAAATACTGCATGTGTATGAGCTAGTAAAACTACCTCGTGACTTGTACCACTTTCGAGAAGGCGAAAAGAGTAAGTAAGAGGCTCTCGTGTCGAGTGCTTGCGTAGCGCGCGGAATTGCATTACAGGCGTGGAGTTGTTAACGTCATACCAAAATGTCAATAAAATAAAATAAAACCTATTTTATTTGCTATTTACTTTATAAAGATTTAAGCATGAATTAATCGCGGGCAGTATGTCAAGGGCTAGAGAAAACAAATTAATAAAGTGGGTAGGTATGTCAAGTTTGAATATCATTTTTAAAACCTACAATTTATTTTCAAAATACATATAAACGGATATCACACTATCAAATACGTAGAGTACCATTTAATACTAAACGAAAATACGTGTTTTACGTCTTTTAAGTTTGTAATTTCCGAACATCGTAAAACCATTAAAAGCGATAATGTGTTTCAAAATTAAATTAATATTTTTTAACAAGTATACCGTTATGCCTACAGTAATTGAAACTTACGTTTTTTTATATAAAACCGTGTAATGCGACTAGTAATGTACTCTGAAAAGGCGGCAAAGAGTATACAAGAGGCCCTTGTATCAAGTGCTTTCGTAACGCGCGGCTTGCCTCACCGCGGGGTAACACGCCTGTCGTGTGTACCTATCGTTTATTCCTTGCGTCGAATATTCGCGACGACGAAATAAGATAACATATGTATCAAATTTAAACGATCATAGCACTAATTCAGTTCTTAAGGCGCGTAACAAATAAGGAGACGTACTTAATGAAGGTCAAGTCAAAAGCACTTCTAATAAACGAGGTATGACGATTTTAAAGCCGAATTTAAACCTTCGGAACGCTGCCTCGCTACTTCAGTATCTACGAGTACATATCAAGCGTGCTACGCGCCAAGCTATGCAACCTCGCCAACTAAACAAGATGTGACTTATAGAAGCCGTTGTTTAAATAATAAACATTTTATCGTCCTCTATATTGAGTATATATTTAATAGGCAATTAGATAGCAGAGACTAATCAAGTACTAACTAGTACTAACACCGCTGCCTCGCGTCATCAATCTTTTCGCAGTACTAGCACCATGGCGCGCCAACGACACATTCTAATTAACCATTTAGAGAGTAACTTATGAGGATCTGCGTTGCATATAACTTTTATATAACATCACTCCTATATATATTTTATATAACTCTATATATGATCGGCTAAACATTTCTCAGTTACATAAATAAATGAGAAGGAGAAGATTCGTTTTTCGTAGCCCATATTTTATGAACGCACATAAAACAGCTCAGAACATAAATTTTAGCTACTTTTCATCTACGGTACACACAGAGCCGATTATACACTTCGTAGCTCACTGGAACGTTCTAGTCAATTGGGTGGTAATATCGTAAAATACATAGAAAGAAATTGGAATGATAGATGACATAACGAGAGATCTCGCTGCCATTTAACGTACGCGTATTTAATTTTCCTCCATTCTGGATTCAGGAAAATGTCATAAAGTTAATACGTGCCTATATGTTTAAAAATGATTAAATACACAATCCATACTAAAGATATAAAAAATGGATAAACAGAATGGAAAAGTTGTAAAGAAAAATGTCATAAAAAGGATCTTTTCCATTACCTATCTATATCCCTACTAATATTATAAATGCGATTGTAACTCTGTCTGTCTGTCTGTCTGTCTGTCTGTCTGTCTGTCTGTCTG
>DWGJ01001921.1:0-17654 GCA_018246895.1 Aspitha aspitha aspitha | reverse complement strand
GTATTAATATTTTTTAAACATCACTTAATTATTATTAAATAATGTCTTCTAATGTCCAATAAAGTTTTTCCATTTTACTATGATAATTGAAACTTTTACTCGATTTATTTATTCATCAATTTTAATATAAATATAAACAAATTCATGATATACCTGGTTTATATATTTTCCATCGTATCCGACCAATAGTCTCAGTGAAATTCTGCCGGTTCGTATCTCATAATAACTCCTGTATGTAAATATATCAACATATGTATATATCAACAACCATATAGCAAGCAGTGGCGGCGTAGTTGTTTATTTTAGTCTTGCACTCCGGAGTCCGGAGGTTCAAATCTTGGTCGGCTCTTACAAATATTTTATAAGATATTTAAGTTACGTTTTTGGCTATTTAGCTACGTAATCCTAAAATGAAATAACTAAATACGAGTATGTCGGTTGTTCTTGTCAATTATGATTGAGAATGCATACAAAAATTATAAGTTTTGATGTTGGTCAATGTAGTTGTTTGTAATTGACCCGATCTTTTTCCAGAAGAGTTTTCCAGGAATGTAACGAAACAGTAAATTATGCCTATTCAACTGTTGAATCATGAGGTACGGTCTTAAGTTCATTAAAAAATCGTATTGATCTTTACCGGTTTTTTTATATTTTGGTAAATTATCCAATTTTTCTTTTCGTACAAACCTTATTCGGACAATTGTTACCATAGATAAAATTATAAATTCGGTCTAGTCGTTCTTAAGTGCTACTTATTAATATACAGCATTGCATTTTTTTTAGTTGGGTGGACTCTTCTATCTCAATCCATATACATATATACCTTGCATATCAAACAGCAAATACTTCTATTTTTATGAGTCATGTGATACTTTCGATCACGTGCCATTTTACGCCCCTGCAGATATGTAATGATTATTATTGTTCAATGCTGTTTAACGTGATATCCTTGCAGAGTATGTATTATAAACGTTGACATTATTGATGCATTAAATCATCAGCAAATTGTATGTTTATGTTTAATAGGCATTGATACCTTATAATAAATACTTAAACGAGAATACCATAAGATACTTGTAATTAATGCATAACATTAATAAGCGTAATTGTTTCTATGTACGTAAGGCACAGAGGCCGCTTACAAAATAATTAAATGAAATAAACTTCACTCGATGGACCGCAAATTAATGAATGTATAATTGAATGACTGCCCACAAAAAAGCAATTTCTTACAGCCCTGTCCACATCAAACGTAATTTAATTAATGGGCCACATAGCTCTGATTAAAATTATTTCTGACATACATAGGTACATAGCTACTATTGTACGGCCGTAGACGAACATCTCTGTAACACACTGACATTGTAAAATAATACATTGTATTCAAAGATTCAATACATACGTGTATGTACATACTTTACTTTATTTATGATATACCTGACCTAACTAAATACGCGTATTAACTATATGACATAAATATATACGCGTGTATCTTCGTAATAAGACGTGATTTGAAAATGATTTTGTATTGTTGCTGCGTATTATTTCCAGAATGAACTTGGAGTTCAAACACTCATTTATTATTTGTCGAAATACCGTGAAAATAGCAATCCTATAAGGGCAATAAATAAAACATCGAGTCCGATACCTTCCGATAGCTATTGTCTAAGCTAATAAATGTTTAATGAGAATTAGGTAAAAGTGGCACTCCCTAGAAGAGGAGGATCTTCATTGCATTAGAGAGGGTGACTGCATAATGATAAAACTGACACACGCTCGGAAACTTTCAATAATAAACCCATATTCCCTAATGGAAACTCAGCATCGACGCTGTAACTTTGCCGTATTTATTAAAATGTACTCGTAGTAATGTGATTAATTTGAACAAGAATATCGAATAGAAAAACTGTTAGAAGAGTCCACTGAATTTGATAAAGCAATCGACTAAGCGATGCAATTATTAGTAGATTTAATGTATTCTTAGGTTGAATGAGTGAGTGAGAAGCACTTATCTCTCGACCAATTTATGGGATTACTTCGGTCAGAAAAACTCGTTCTGTAATGGTTAGATTTACATCTCGATTGAATTTTAATTGACGTAACGAGGGAGTGCACTCCAATAATGGAGTAAGTTAATTATAAAAGGCAATTGATTTAAAAGGAGTGGTGTCGCGGTCGCGGTATGAGTAACAGAAAAAGTTTTCAATTTCACTAAAAGGGACTGGTTTGTGTCTCAGAAGTCTCGTCTGGTTATCGGCTTGTAATGTATGAACTCACTCGCCGCAGCTTTATTTTACAACTCACTTCACGTAATAGGCTCCAAGTTACTTTAATTCACTCTTCCCTCAGCCGCGAAACGTGTTTACTAATTGAGCATTGTATTTGGCTTCTTGTTAAATAATTTTATCGAATCTAACCGGTTTCATTTCCGTTTCCAACTTGACATCTTGTAGGTACTACGGAAGAAAAAAGTTTATCGTAATAAATATGTCCATAAACATACGTCGGAAATTATCCCGTCAACGATTTGGAACGTTTTATAACATCTATTAAAGATTCTTTATGACCAATAGCGATGGTAACTGCATGTCTCATAATTAATTTGAGACGTTTGTTTTATAATGTAATAAAACATCAGCAGTATCGGCTTCAGCTAATGTTACATCGAGCGTTACTCACATTACGATAACACGCGTCGCTTGTAACTGTTTTAGTAACCAATAAACATTTTCGACTTTATTTGTCCTGCACATAAAGTGACATTATAATAAATAGTTACGATTACATCATATTAGTGGTATGTTACCAAGGAGTAGTAAAAAATAAATTTCCCCTATGAAATTAACTTCGACATTTCAAATAGATAAACCGATAGCTTTTCGTGATAAAGGAAACTTTATAGTTTTGTTTTTGGCAGTTTTGACGCGTCTTCTATCTACTTATTTGTTCTAGAGCTGCATCGAACTGAGGTAAAACTTTTAACTTCCTAGACTTATATCCCACCTCAGTGTCACTTACTTTTGCCGCCACGGACTATGTTTATTTACTAGCTGCGGCATTTACTTTTGTGATATAGTGGCTTGATTGTCTATAAATCCAGCATTGTAGTTTATCATTTTCAAAACAATCGTAGTCGGCATAGATTTTACTCGATTGTAATAAACGTTTACAATCAGATTTTACGAGAACGTTTCTATTCAAAGATAGTGCTCGTTTGGGTGACATTGTATGGTTCCTTCAGGACGCCAATTGACATGAGACACCTGAAAACAATAAACACAAAATTGCCACAATAATCGGCCCTCATGATCAGCGCAACGACTGTCAGACAATGGAGCAGATTACGCGATAGGGGTTTAACCGAATAGCAGCTAACTCGATTATGTGGCCATCCGTGATTGTGTTTGAGCCTATTAATGTTTGAATTTCGTTATATTATTGCGGTAGGCGGGTGCTGCCGGTAATCCAATATGGTCGGCTTGGTATTAACGAAATTTCGCTTCGAGCTCGCGTTTTCGCGTTTCGCGTTGTGATCTATTTTATTCATATGCGTATGTATGCTACATTTACAAAAATATGTTATCTTACTAATTAGTTTGGCAGGAGTAGGATGACTATGATTTATATGATATTTATATGACATGCCTATAATTTATATAACGGACATGGGTGATTTCTTTATATGGTGTATGGAAGAGTAAAAAAGATGCTATTATAATTATGGCTTGATAAAAACTGTCAGCTGGCCAGTGCATGTTCTATGAGCATTGAGTGGAATTGGTTTTAGTGGTAACAACTGATAAGATATAAAGCAGGTATTCTTATTGAGATGTAAGAAGTGGTCTTTACATTTGTACGTGTGGGAAAATAAACAAAGCTTGTAGCACATAACGTGCGGAGTCGCCGGATGTGCCGGTTTGTGCGGCACCGCGAGGGTGCGAAACGGAGTCTCGGCCGACGCGCTCCGGCCATTGCTAGATTAAAGAACAACTTAAAGGAAAGCAATCTGCTAAATAAGTGCCGTGCTGCTCTACTAGCCCGTATGTTTGCTCTACTTTAATATTAATAATAAACGATTTAATATTAGTTATTAATATAACGATTGCAACCTGTTTATATACATATCTGCATATTATAACAAACGGTATTAGAGTATTAACAATTAAACTCGTTATTGTAATATAAGAAAAAAAAAACAAATATTTGTTATTTTCGTATTTTTCTTCTATAACTCGACATAATTATAACTCTCTCTCCTCCTTAACCTTAGACAAAATGATAAGGCCGCAACTCTTACGTCCCACTACTGGGCACAGATCTCTCCAACAACTTCAGGATTTCCGACATTTCCTGACTATACTTCACATACTGAGTATACTTCACATGCTGCTCCAGCATGTATCAGTGCAGGAAATTTATGGAGGTTGAGGACAAAAGGATATGATTTCCAACTATTTATAACACAATGCGAAGCTAAGATAGAGCACAGTCTATGGCAGTGGTAGTTGGTTGAATTATTTAGCGTCTCGTCTCGTTACTTTACTGGTGTTTCCGCAGGTGTGGCAATCATATTGTCTCTCCCACACAGGGAGGCGCGCTACGGATTCTCCCGCGCACCCTCTTCGCGTCGTTTATTCTTTAATCTCGCTGATGAATTATGATTAGCAGAGTGCACTCAATCCTATTATTGTTGTCTGTTTCAGTATATCCCCCAAGATTTTTCTTACTCGTTCTTACCCGTGCACAATAGCTGTCCACGCCGTGATCTAATTAGTTTAAAGCCTATAATTATTTCCTTCAATTCAAAGAAGAACCGTTAAGTGTTATCTTTTCAATTTTATACCAGCACACGAATTGCATTCGAAACGTGCATTAAAATTTTCCGGTAGCGAAACAAAAACCTTTATGGCCCGCACCGTGCCATGTAATAGCCCGCCGTGGGACCACAAACTCCGATTATCCAAACAGAGAGCTACCGAAACAGCGCTGTGGAATTTTAACGTGTAATTGATTATGAAGTTGGCCACTAATGGGCGAAAATAGTTTCTAATTTGGAGTGTGGCGGCAGAGCGTAATTGGTCTCGGACCGCGTCTGTGTTAATCATTAACGGAGCGGCCGCTGGCTGCAGCTCCCTCGCGGCTCGCGTGGAGCATCCTTCAATTTAGCTCGACTTTGCAGCGAGCGCCGCGCACCATGCCCTTCACTCGAGAGCTACGTGTAATAAAAGGTGTATTACCAGCTCGTTGATGAAACTTTTCGCATCACTAGCAAACACAGTAAATCAACTTGTTTTTTACACGACCATCAAATTTCAATATCAAAAGCACTCTTAATATGATTATTGTCATACCGGAACTTGGTTAGTTTGCTTAGTCTATGCTAGATTAACCTTATGTAATAAACCGTATCTAATAAAATAAATATTCATTCATTAAACTGAGTGTTTGAATCTTTTAACTTAAAAACTTTATAGCAAATTCGTTAAAATCTGCTTTCAATGAAGAGATGTAGTACGCAATTACGGTACAGTCAAATAGCGGCCTTTCGGGCCATTTCCCAGTCGGCCGTCGACATTTTAGATAGCGTTATCAGTTAAAAACGGACCAGTTGAAACTATGGAATGACAGTAGGTACCATAGAATGACTGTCGTATAGTTTTATTAACCCCGTTCTACGGATGACGTTTGTTAAAACCTAATTCGTACATATTGACATTCGAAAGTCAATGCTAATGGAAGGCGTGCTCTTTTTTGCGCCTAATGTCGGCTGGCTGGATTCGCCACGGGTTGTTTTGGAAGTGGCGTGGCGTGTCGCTGTCACCGTTCGCTTGGTAATTATTCACGAAGGCTCGCTTCACGCCCTGTCTACTTGAAAAAATCGAGAGCACGAACTTATCGAGTAATACTAAAAAATATTTTTTATGGTACCGTAAATTTCAAGATTAATTCTTTTTACGAGTACCTATATAACCTTACGAGTACGACGAGTATATATATTTATATAAAAACCCATAAAGTACAAGCAATACAATTTTATACTTTAGTAGTGAAATTTTTGCCTTACAGTATATATTTCGGACTTTGCATAATTAATTTTTTTTATATGCTTAGCCTGGCTAACAGGCAGACGGACTACCTGGTATTAATTAGTCACCGTCGCCTATGAACATTTGCAACACCCGAGGAATCGCCAATGCGTTGCCGGCTATGAAGGAGAGCTCTTTGAAATAATGTCAACAATTTGTTCATGCACTTTTAAAAATCACGAATGATGATGACGTTAATTTACTATTGTGATTCTGGCGTCGAAAGCGACATTGCAAATTGACATAATAGTGTCCACAACGTAGGAAATTAAGTTATCATTCGTTTAAAATTTAACTCTTTGATTGTATCTACTACTGTAGCTATTTTAATGATGGTGCAAGTGTTAAATTTAATTTTGTACAATTTACATTTTTGCTTATTCATATTAAGTTCCAGTCATAAAGAACACATTTTATTTATCACAGCGAATATACATAAATGTAACTAACGATTAAAAGCAGTTTAAAGCACGTGTTACCCGAACGTACACAGAATTTTAAAGTCCTATGTCCATGTTGAAATAAAAATATGATTCTAATAGAATTGATTATAATTTAACAGAATTGAATTAAATTCAAATTAAGCTCGGTTGTTTTGTTTGATCGTTTATTATTTTTTTCTAATAGAAAGCTTAAGACTAAAGCAGGAGTCAAAGTTTAGTGCTACATATTGAGGAACTTGTTGTTCAAATAGTTACGCGGTTTCCTTTGAGCGTAAGCTAAACTAATCATTGACACAATTTGCAGCGCAGTATGCATGCTTCCGGTCAATATCCGAATCCTATTATTTATAGACGGCGATAAGGCCGTTTCCAAAAACATACAAAAATGAGTTCTCCGGCCATTCGTCACGGGTTCACAATGGCGGGCATTGTTCCACTCAGTGGACTCCTAATACTCGACGTCGTTGTACCAGAAAACAAGTGCGAGTTATAGCGTTCAGCGCTGAACACGGGCAATTGTGTTATTTGTAAGTATTAAGAGACCATTTTAAAGTATGACTAGGGGTGAATCGAATATTTACTTACTAATTAATAGAGAATACATATATGACTGTACAATGTTTTGATTATGTAGGATTATAGAGAACATTTTAACCTATGACTAGGGGTTAATCGAATATTTACTTACTAATTAATAGAGGATACATATTAATAGAGGATATGACTGTCCAATATTTTCATGATGCGGCATTATAGAGTTTACAATATCTATAGGGAACACTTTAAACCATTAGGGACTAAACTAGAATCTAGGAGAAGTAACAATAATTCGGTAATGCGAGCGTGCTGAAGTGCAGCTTAATAATATATAATAATAGTTGCACCAACTGTACGAGTATGAGTCTATAGCAGCCAAATTTAATTGAAAAATGTTCGTATTTAAAGTGTTAATTAACCGTAACGACGGCGCTCCGTGCTTGACTTTGTTGCTTACTACAGGGGCTGTTTTTTCATCAGCGTGGTCTAAATTACTGTTTTTATTGCCATTTATTTGATATTTTAAGGTACATAATTTGGTATAGTTCAGAAACGTGGAGTTGTGTTTCATGTTCTCATTAATCGCTTGACTAGTTGTGCTAATTTTTTCGACTAATATTACAAACAACAAATTTCATGGTTCTAATTTTTATGCCGTAATATAAGACGGCCGTTGCAGCTTTTTGTATGGATCACTAATGTTGGTTTTTATTAAATAATATTTTCTACTTTTAAAAGAGTGATATTTTCGTTCACATACACAATGCTCAGAGCAGTAGCGAAATGATATTTGTTTTGTTACAGTGCGAGAGGCGGACGCCGCAGCAAGCCAGCAGCGGCAGTCCAGGGCTCGGCTCGCACATGCTGGCTATGGAGGTAGCCAAGGAAGCGCGCGCTTCACCGCTGCCGGCCGGCGCGCAGCCCGCAGCCGCACCTGCGCAACCTGTGCAGCCACAGGTAAGCTTACCGCTTCATTCTATGTACACATACTTTTTAAACGAATTCCCGACCTTATCTGTAATTGTATCATAGATGATGTAGTAGCTACACGTATGTAGGTAAATTGCTCTAAACTGTGTAAAGATGTAGCTTTGAGATCGTAAGATTTCACTTATTGAATACTAACTGGAACAAGTTCCCATACACTGCCACCTGATAACAGACTAGGCAGTGCATGTATCTAGCACAATAACTAAACAGCTGAAGAAAATATATTCAAATATTAAAAAATGTTTATATTCAAATATCGAAAGAACACTGCTAGTGTTGCCTATATAATCACATAATTAAATGGCACTAAGCAAGGAAATGCAAGCTGTATCCCGGTCAGTAACATTATCCCCGCACGAATTACATAGGTAAGCTGGAAGAGATCAATTAAAGGCTCGTCTTTGTAAATTAGCTTTAATAATGACTCACAAATGATTTTTTTTTGTGTACAATAAAGAGTCTATATTGTTTATTGTTAGTACGAGCAGGTTACTGTTGTAATGTTAATGGAATTAATTGTAATGTAATGGAATAGGAGACACATGCCAGTGGTTCGTATACGAATTGTTATCAGTTACTTTATATACTATATAAAGAGCATGTTTTTGGTCTAGATATGTGCGGGTTGCAGTAAGGTGATTACGGAGCGATACCTCCTGAAGGCGTTAGATCAGCTGTGGCACGAAGACTGCCTCAAGTGTGGTTGCTGCGACTGCCGGCTTGGCGAAGTCGGCCACACGCTCTACACCCGCGCTAATTTGATACTCTGCAAGAGAGATTATTTGAGGTACGATTTCCTTTGTGTTCAAATTTTTCAATGTGTAATTAATGTATTTTATGTCAGTAAAGTTTACGATGCAAAAGTTGCTTATAAAAACCTATATAATCCTGTTTGGATCTTTTGTTCGTTATTCCCTTTTTAGCGATACTATTCTAAAATATTTCCTAGACGATTTTGAATGTTGTTTCAGACTTTGGCTTTTTTATCCTCAACTTCATTTTGATTTCTATTCCGCTATTATAGTGTTTTACCAGAAGAAACTAATTTAATGTTAAAACAGAAATCGTGTTACAAGTCGCATCACAAAATATTTACATCTATAACCAACAAAATTGAATTCGAACCGAGGTGAAAAACCAAAATTTTTTGTGTTTGCTGTCACGCTCTGTTAACTTTTATGAAATAAGATTAGGTACTAATCTACTTAACGTTAAAAGCATATATTGATATCATCAAGTAGTTAAAAGTAATAATTTATCATATGTTTTCTGTACAGGCTTTTTGGAAACACCGGGTACTGCGCTGCGTGCAATAAGGTGATCCCTGCTTTTGAGATGGTGATGAGAGCGCGAAGCAACGTCTATCACTTGGAGTGCTTTGCGTGCCAACAGTGCAATCATCGGTTAGTACAATGCTATATTAGAGATAACTAGGTACATGTTTCATCCATATATTGGTATGTCATATTTTTGTGTCGTATTAGTACATAATTATCGCTTTTCGCAATTTCCTGACCGAGATAAGGCAACAACATGGCCATGAAAATAAAAGCATTTAAATATTTACCTCTTACTCCTAGACCTAATACAATATGCTACTTGAATGTTTGTTTTATTTATAGTAACTGTAAAAGATACCTTCACCGAAAATTGTAATCTTTTAAAACATAAGAATTCTATGTATTAACAATATTTTCCTTACTGCTAGCCCAGTGAAGAGAATATCATGTATGATATTATTTTGGAGGATTTTATTATTCTCGTTTGATGTTATGTATAAACTTGGCTGTCTGTGGTGACTTAATAAAATTATGAGTGGGATTTAATAAAGAAAATAATATAATATAATAATAATGCATTTGGCCCTTGAACTTGATAGTATAATTCAATACTTTTGGTATTAAAGTCCGGAGATGTTTAAGAATTCATAAAGCGCTACAATTTGGTGTGTATGTTCGCGTATGAGAGTTTTGTCAGCATCGGTAAACAGGAAAACGGTCCTTGATTTCCCCGGCGCGCACTCGCCTCCACTATTGAGCGGTGAGCGATGATCCGGCGATCTCTAACGAAGAGATATCAACACTAGTTTGTTAAAATGAAAAATGCTTTTGAACTTTACTGTTTTAAAACTTTTATGTATAGGCAACTCTTTTCAGTATAGTTATTTAAACAACTGTAGACAATAGTTTACAATATCACAACGTTAAAACGATTACGGTTCTCGTTTCAATAAACAAATTAAACATCAAATGGAGAATTCGTAAAATAACCTGTTGGTTTCAATGTGACTGCTAACAAAATACCTAGACCAAAACTAAACCAGTATGATTATATATACATAACGGCTTGAGACTTCAAGTAAAATTGCACGCGCGAAAGAGCAATCTTCGCCGGACTGCGTCCGCTTAAATAATAGAAAGGTCGCGAAGATTGGCGCTACTTTGAATGGTTTATACGTCACTTGTGGACCTTTCCCGTGTTAGTACATCTCACGTGACGTTTACACCCAATTGTATATTCATTCGACTGCTGTTTCATTTCATGCAATATTTGGTTACTGCTTTATGTATCTATATTAAAGTTTTTCCGCAAAAGTAGATTCCTCTTTCAGTCAATTATGGTTACAAAAAGGCATGCTATGGATTACAAATGATGCTTTACAAACATTACTACAACTTTCTAAAGAAACTTGTACATATAAGGTACTTCCAAACCTTTACATTTGCTTACCTATGATAGGAAATTACAACGTATATTTAATATTGTTTTAAGTGTGTCGGATGTTATTTGGACTATATGCTCTAAACAGGGTTCCCGTTTTTGTACGATGCAATCTTTGCAATAATTATTATGTTCAGGTGATGGCTTTTCAGTTGGGCATAATAAATGGTTGGTTGGTTGGTTTATCAGATTTTTTTATTGTTGAACGACATTCAGAACTGTTGATATCATTGTTCGATAAACAACTGGTGATGTGCCTAGGGTTAAGTTCATTATGATAAAGTGATTTCTACTATAAAAAACATTTATTTAGTGAATGTAATGCAATAAAAATGTGCATAAATACCTATTAGATACTCATAAAACATCAATGAAACTGTGATGGGAACAATAATTTTAGAAGGAAACACACATATACAATCTAAAGGAATTAAATCTGCTGTAGGTACACAGATAAAAAGGGCGCCGCACTTCAACCTGTGCTGTGGAGAACCACAGTAACTGATATTCAGTGAGTCCCACGAACATCGCGCCCTCGACACATAGAGCGCTTACGGGAAATAAATATTTTATACTTATGCGTATACATGGAACACATTACTATCTAAGGTATTTTAGTACCGTGAGAACTAAGTGGAATAATTTCTGCTATATTAGTTTTCACATTTTTGTTACGGGATACAAAGTTGTTATTCAGAAAATGCATTTTGATTTTATTGGTAGGTATTTTACATGTTAATTCAACAGTATGAAGCGTGAACTATTTTATATCAGTACAAATCAATTTCCATGGTAGCAGAAATCTGAATCCAATTTGCGCGCTGTCGGATCGGGGCGGCAGGCGGCAGATATCACCGGCGAATATCGCTAAACGGCTAAATAATTTAGTAGCAATCTGCGGCCGCGGGCTTCTACGGACGAAATCCGCGTGCTGCCGATCTCACGGCCGCCTGACTTGTATATAGCGGGCCTGGATAGCGCGTTCACGGCTGCTTATTTTGGACTTGTAACTTTATAGGTGCCGATAGCGCCTGTCGTCCATGTTTCGACAGTTGAAGCAGAACCGTTGCATGCGTTTCTCTCGTTTAGTGTTACGAAGCTACTGTAGACCTATACGATATTGCATATAATAATTGCTGCGCGTTCACTTTGTGTTACTTGTAAATACGAAATTGATTTTAGTTTAATTACAATTTTAGTTTTATTAGTAGACATTATATGTATATAAATATAGTAAGAATTGAGGAAGGTTATGATAAGCCAAGTTTATTACAACCAAAGCAATAAATGACGAAAGACGGAGCGAAATCGTTGACAATTTTCATTAAAATCGAACATCTGATTAATTTATCGTTCATTCTTAAAAATAATTTTGTTTTACGGCCGAGGAAAAACGATAGAGACACGTCCGCGTACGTAAAACGTCAAACTTCGTGTTGCTTTCGACGCGACACAATGGCGCGACGGACAAAGCTTAACTTGCACCCAGTCATTAAAATTTCGTTCTACATCTTTTCCATTACGCGACTGCAGACAAAAAATAGCAAAATAAAAAAGGACAACCCCCAAAAACAAAAGTCGGGAACGGAGAGAACAGGAAATAAAGTTAATTAAGAGCGGCGAAATCGACTGAGTTGCGGTGGAAATTGGCCCCTTAAAAAAGAGACATTTGTAGCCGAGCTATTGCGCTTAATTTTTGTGACAAGTGAAACAAAAGAGTTGGCAGGGTTGCCGGAGACTCGGGGGTGTAGGAAGACGTGGGGGAGGGATAGAGGGGAGATAAGGTTTGGTGTTATCATCGCCGGTTCCGGGCGGCCACTGGCGAGTCGAAGGCGATACCTTTTGTTTTGCCACATTGAGGGATGCGCGCTTGCGTGACGTTATCGCGGTTCCTTCTTCCACTTGACCTTTCCACTCGTGATAGTAAATTTTGTTTCGTAGACATTTCTAGCTACCTTCCTCGCTGTATTCGCTATATTGAACTCTTATGGCTAGTTAACGTCCAGTTTTGGCCAGTTTAATTAATCGTATCTATGGAGAAAAACATTTATATTATTAGATATTGCTTTGAAAGTTTAACGACTTTTAGACTTGTATGTATATTTTAAAACAAACTAGAATTTGAAAGCCGATAACTCAATTTACACGGCAGCCGTAACAATGCGCCAGTGAAGCGTTGTCTGTATTAACGACGGCTTCCATGAGCCATCACTAATTGGATCTTCCTGCACCCCTTCCAGTTAGTAACTGCATCTGGCTTGGACGATGACAATATAGGTAACCTATTATGTATGAAAACAATACTTAGTCAAGAACGAGCTAACGAGTGAATTTAAAAAGATGCACTTACCTACCATATTTCTTATAAATATTTGCCAACAGATTTTGCGTGGGTGACCGGTTCTACCTGTGCGAGAACAAGATCCTTTGCGAGTATGACTATGAGGAACGGTTGGTGTTCGCCAACATGGCGTACAACCCGCCGCCGCTGGCGCATCTCAAACGGCAGACCACGCACCTGCCCCCTCCACCGGTAACTGTTATTCCTTTGCTTAAATACTCAACATAATATGAACGATAATACAATTTTGATCTTCCCATGTTAAAAAGAATTCATTATCGACCTCGACATCTTGTGGGCGGACCTAATGTGTAATTAGTTCTACTTTAATGCGATCACAGGATTGTTATTTGTCTCAATCTCACTTAGAAAGTACCACATATAATTAGAATGCAGCAGACTTGTCAACAAAACGTTTTTCACTTACAAAAAGAACTAACAGAGAATCGCCTTCCAGCAATCGAACAACGCAATGGGCGCACTGATGAACGGCTCGAACCGCGCCGGGGATCTCAACAACAACATGTCTGGTGCTTCTCCTGCGCCCTTTGCGACGCCCTCGCACCTCAAGCCACTCGGCCTCTCTGCGACCAGCTGAGATTACCGCATCTGAGACGCGGCCCACCCCTACGCCAAGTACCAACACTAATCGATCACTCTATGAATGTGAATGTTAAGTGTGGTACAACTGGGCTTGGTACTTGTGACATTTGTAAAAGTGAATATGTTGAACATTTCGTAGTGTGCTCGTGGCTGCTTAGTATGTTACAATTCCATTGACAGCTATTATTAAAAACAGTAGGTACAACCTTACGCCAAGTACCAATAGGAATTGCAAAAACTTATTAGGTGCAATTTATATAATTGTCATTTGAATGTCTTAATCTGTGTTCAGTGTTAAATTGTTTCGTACTCGTTGTTTTATAGACTATTCGTGTAGACCTATTTATATCGTAGCAGTTATATTTTTCTGGTCTTTCACAATCACTATGTGATTCTCACGTACGGCTTCTGATCTACAGTGAATCACATCTAGAAGTGACCGAAATAATCACCAAAAACTCTTCTCTATGTTAAGCTTTGTCCGTATCGAGTATTGGACTGATTGAAAATTAGTGACTTTTGCAGAATTGGTGAAACATACTTGATTTCTTCCAAGTTCAGTGGTTTACATATACGTTTTCATGTAAATATTATACTGTTCTAATATAACGAAATAAAAAAATATGTGTTTAAAATTATAACAGGCGACATAAGATGCTTGGATCGTAAATCGTTCACCATTGATTAGCTTTTTTATGTATAAGCTTCACACAGACCTTGTACTGGTTACTTCTGATATTGTTTTCTATTAAAATCGACGACAAAATATTCGTATAAACATATCACTATTATTTCTGCTGTTTTCTGGCTTTTTCCATCCCGAGAAAGTTTATTGTTCTTTGAGCCTCTTGATCAGTGTTTAATAGATTTTTAGTACTAAAGCAAAGTAAATGCCAAAACGTACGTATGTAGCTAAAATTTTTAAATGTTATGTAATACATTTATATCTCTATGAATACTATAGATAATAGAATTATTGGTATGTAATCAAATATCTAAATTTTAGTTTTTATCCCGTAAGGTGATCTCATACGGTAATTTTGCTTAGTTAGGTTAATGAAAGTGGGGTGAAAGGTTAGATATTAAATTGATATTTCTGTTGTTGGCAAATGTACGCTGGCGTAAAATTAGCGATTTTCTTATGAACAATCGATTACAATTTACAAGCGAGCAGTCATTTGCAAAGTGTAACTTTATTAAATATTCTCAGAATGATTAGGATTTTACATTATGTAAGGTTTTCTTATACGTGATTGTACGTAGGTTTTGAAATACAGAGGATCTAAAGAATCGTTGATTTTTGAGATCAGTAGATGGTATTACAGTGCATTTATTTGGTTAAGTAAAAATCAATCGATTACAAGTAAGAGCAATGGCAAGCCAGTATACCATGTATGCATGTAGTAACTGTAAATATTGAGTTATTATAATTGATTTTTTTCCTCCAGTTGATGTTATAAATAAATGTATTTCATTGACTCGATCAAATTATCTTATATTTTATTTTAATTGTATTCGTTTGGCTTGGCCATAAGTGGAATATTATTGTTTTAATTATCGAATGTCTCCACTCCGTTGTTTCGTTTTGTACCTATAATGTATATTGCTGTTAAGTTTATCTAAAACATTGTTATAATGTTTGTATTATTTGTGTAAATAAAATATTTGTTGTAAGTAGATGAATGTATGATTAATGCTAATTAATTGATAAATATTCAACGTCTAAATATAGAGAAATGTGTAATATTCATATAAATAAAAAGAATTCGTAATTGATGTTTCCCAATAGTTCAAATTAGTTTTTAGTACATTTCAAATTTCATGTTCTTGTTTCTAGGTAAGCATTTAATTAGATGAAATCATATGCATTCCTATCGAATTAAGAGATTTCGCGCTGTTGCTGCGGTCGATGGTTGCGGCGATTGTACATAGCCACTCCCATATGGCTTATTCTCTTATAACCAATGATATGACCAAAGATGTAGCTCATTAAAGCCTCGTTCAAAGTATATTTTTGATTTATTTTTCACCTCGCCTCGTAATTGATATTTATTGAACAGAGCTTTACTAAACAATTTACGAGTATATGGAGTATAAATACTTACTTTAACTAGCTGTTATATTAATTACAGTAATAATTAGCTGTAGTCTTAACAATACCATAACAAAAATTGAAGCTTTCGTTATCCAATATCAATGATAAAACACAATAACTGGAATGAAAGAGGAAAATGTTATTACTTGTGAAGGTAAGCGGATGTTTGAAAAGGTCAGCGTGGGAGGTTACTATGACAACAAACACAGAATTGTTCGAATATCGGCGGATGAGACGTCACTGATGGCCGGAATTCTATATATAAGTAAAAAGTAATTGTCTAAGGCAGCGGTCGGCAACGCGCGGCCCGACATCTTACTTGCGGCCCGTGAATGTTTTGTAAATAAGTCCTAATAATATCAAAATAAATGCATGAACGAACCCCAAACAACCCTATAGTCAATAGTGTGTAACGCGCTTCGATCGGCTCGCGAATGAACAATAAATGACCGACGCGCGGGCGAAGCACGAGAACAAACGAACGTTAGCGAGGACAGTTTTGCTTCCCGTAAAGTAACGTAATATTTTAACAATTTGAAGAGCATTTTCATTTTTTCTATGGGATTTGATGAATATACAGGTATATTCGGCTTCTAGAGATTATACTACAAGTGCGGCCCGCCTTTAGTTTATTTTGCCACTGCGTGGCCCTTGCATGCTAAAAGGTTGCCGAGCGCTGTTCTACAGTATTGATTTATTTTGTTGCATTTTCAAATGGCTGCAATGTAAAATGTGAATTTTGGATTGTGCGAGTATTCATGAAACGCGGCGAAATAGATCCCGTCGCTTACCCTTGTCGTGGAAGTTGATGGTCCTTTGCATCGTGTTGGTTCTGTCCGCGAGGCCCCGTTTCAACGGCTGGCTCTCGGTCTTTATCTCGCCGTTCTTTAGCGCTGTATTCTTCCAGACGTCAAGCTTGCCCGCTAACACGAACGTCGAATTCAAATCGCTCGGATCCAATCCGGCGTAATTCTCGAGCGCGTCGAATTCCACCTTGACTTTCTTCGAGCGGTTCGAGTTTCTCGCCGCGTCGTGACCCTCGAACGAGTCGTCGATGATTATCGTCTCGTTGTTGGCGAGCTTGATCGGCGTGCCCGCTTTGCGTTTCTTCGGCGACGCTCTGGTCGGTTGGCGGTTCTCTGTGTCCGTGAAATCGTCGCTATCCGTTATCGTATCGATGTTGCTGTCGATAGTTTCCGCTTGCACCGCAGCGCAGTCGACGCTCGCCGCCGGTTTCTCCAAATCCAACGTGGATATGAATTCGAAATCCGCATCCACGGCGCTATGCTCGTCCGACCAGGATATGCCTTTGACCGACTTCGCCTTCTTCATGATATCCGTGTATTCAGCGGTGAGCGACGGTGGCACCTTGTCGTATCCCTTCAGTATGAGGTATAACTTCTTGAGCATGCTCGGCATTTCGCTCATGTACTCAGTGAAAGCTGTGATCTCTTCGTTCTCTATCAACAGCAGCTTGTGTCTGAGGTTGTCGCTGGCTCGCGTGTGTCTGAGTTGGCTCTGTTGTTGGAGTGTTGTTACGAAGTCGACGAGGTCCGGGCATTCGCTCAGCGCCTTGCTGTAGAGAGATTGCATTTTCCTCCGGCTGTCGTCCCACTGGGACCGCGCCATCACGATCTTAGTGTCCAGGAGCGCAGATTGCTTCGCGTAGCTCTCGATCGCTCGCTCTTGTCTCGGTATATCCTCGTTGCACATCTGGTTTGATAAACAATTTTATATAAACACTACTAACTTTAAATTATTGAAATGTCTATTTAAAGAGACATTTAACAGAATTTTGCCTGGCTGGCTATTTTACATGTATCCTCTAAGACTTAGAG
>DWGJ01001920.1:0-17657 GCA_018246895.1 Aspitha aspitha aspitha | reverse complement strand
TTCTCACGAGTTCCCGTGACCCGGCCAGCTGGCGCAGAGGAGACACACCGTTGGGTTTTAGTGGGTAGTCGGGTCGCCGTCATGCGGCCCGGAGTCCCACATATCCCCCGGCTCCCCACCGGGGGAATGCGCAAATGGCATTTCCCAACGTTAAAAAAAAAGAAACCTTACAGTACGTACTCCGAATGCAGTTCTAACTCTCGAGGACGTAAGCATTTGGCTTATTCTTGCTGTAGGTACTTACGACAAATTTGACCAATTTCGTCACTCTGCACACTTAAAAGAGTGACTCTAGGCGTGTTTAAATTTAGTTACATAAGAAATATTAACATTTTTCATTAAAGAAACAGTGCTTTTATTTATTGGTAAGATTTAAACGCGTTATTGGATAGAATTAAAAATCAGCATCATTAGCAGATACAATTTAGACACATGCATTCAGCAGGAATGAGCAGGAAGCTACAAAGGGGCTACTTATTAAACGATCTTAGAGGAAATGTACAACGGTGAATCATTTAGCGCTAGGGTAGACGAATCAGCGCACGGTCCCAGCACTCCACACGTAAGCAATTGGAAGATTCTCTTGTTATCGCGTATCATCGTCGACACGTGACGTGCATAATTTATGCATTCAAAGGTAAATTCCAAGTACGGTATTAGATTATATTATGTTGAATTCCAATAGTCGAACGGTTTATCTGAGAGCTTACAGATATTTGTGTAATATAGACAAATCGTCTAAAGTCTATAGACTAAAACTTAATGTATAAAATTAAACCAGAAAAATTACAATCAATAGGTATGTATATTAAATTACATAAGGTGGAAATAATAATTATAACTGAACACAATTGTCTGATTCTAAATTAGGCAATTCAATGCCTTCAACAGTAACTGGACAGCTGATAGACATACTTATAAATGTATGTGTATGCAATATAATACTTATATAGATATTTTTGTTACACCGAGACACAGAACAAACAAATATATTTCTTATTTGAAAAAGGAAGTACCCGCAGAAAAGATTTGGTCCCATTTAAATTTCAGGAAAAAAATAACAGCTCTAAAGATATAAAAGTAGGGTATTGAAATTTTTGCTTTTAAGTATACATTTTTTATTCAAAACAATTTTTTGGCTGAAGTTAAGATTTCGTAAATTCGGAAAATAATGGTAACAATAGTTTACAATTATCTACGGTTGTGAATGCGTAAAATATGTATTTAATAAAATCAGTCTTGAGATTCACACTTATAAAAAATATTCCATACTTTTATTATAATTAATAAACCGCAATGAAACACAATGATATCTCAACCAGAATCAATATCAAAACTCTTAAAGTTCACTCACCGGTTTGAAAGAGCCTCCTTACCAACGGAGTTAATTTATACCGAAAAATCATTCAGCGCTGGTTTAAATGGAACACTATTCAACCCCGTGGCCCCACACGTAAGCAATTGGGAGATTTTCGTGTTATCACGTATCATCTTCGAAGCGCGCCGTGCATCTCAATTCAGTAGACCGTTTGTAAACGTACTCGTCTTTGAATTTGCTCTTCCTCTGACTGTCGATATCAGAACACATTGCTTTGTTGTCTAAATAGTGATTTCTGGTGTTATTGCCCTCAATCAGTTAATTGAAATGTGACATTTTTTCTTATATCATCTAAGTTTTACTTTTTTCGGATCGAATAGAAACTTACTATGTTGTAGTAGTTAAATTGTCAAGAACATAAGACAAAAAAAATACAGTACAATATAAACATCGTCAAAATTCTCAATATTTAATACGTTTGCGTCGTTGAAATCGAAGACTCAAACCGAAACGGCATTCATATATCGCGAGCCGTAGCTATGACTCAATATGGGATATAGAAAATATTTCATTTATGCCATTTTATGGAATTATAACAATAACGTTTAGACAAAAGGACTGAATTTGCATACAGAGTCAATTAAAACATTGCGGTTCAATTAAAACAATGGTTGTATAAACAGACTCTTTCTGATAAATGGGCACTCACATAAATTAATCTGATATCTGTAACCATGATCAACTGGTCCCATTCACGTGCGGATAGCAAACCTGTCGTGTACAGAATACAACCGGACCACGCATTTCCATTCACACAGCCCGAGAAAATATAGAAAGGGATTGCCAGTGCAACATTTCATGTATTTGGAAGCTACAGAACTTCAAAGATAAATACTGTCGAAAGGATTGATAACTTCGACCTACGTTCAAACTATTAACCTTTTAACATTGGCATTGGCGTCTCCTCGGGCGTTGGAAATGTCCATAGGCGATGTCTACGTCCGCGATATTTACGTGTGTGCTAGGCTAAGTTTATAAAGAAGCATATTCGTCATGTAGAACATGTTACATCGAATAGATATCGAGTTATGATTATCTTAAATTCGTCTTACGTTTACACTTGTTTCAAACAAGTAACAAAAACATAAATAATAATTTAGCTTAACAACACAGAGTTACTCCGGTAGCGTACCAATCATACCTTACACAGAATTTCTGTTCTGCAATCAAAGGCGATGTGATAAATTTTTAAATTAAATTGAAATGATATGAGTTTATGATGTTCTTGAAGTGAATAATAGTGATGAATAGTTCATAATAATAATATAATATAATAGTGATGAATATTCTATAGAACATTCAAAGCACTAAAATAATAAAGTTTTTAATTGCCTACACATAAATACTTCATGCAGTAGTCAGGAAGCTTTGCTTTCTGAGTCTTTAAAAATAGATGCTCTTTCAACACAGCAGCAGCGCTGAACGTGTCCAATCAGACAAGTGTTTACATCGGAAATGCCAATACCAGTATGCAAATACCCCGCGGACGACGCGTTTCGCCGGTGCTGGCCGGGAAGCCTCAGAAAACTTTTACACATATTAAATTAAACGAGCGATGAGTGAACGAAACCAATCAGGAATTTAGAACTTTTAGTTAATATCGAGCGTTTTGGTGATCAATATATGTAGATCGATTTTATTTAACAGTTTTTCGAGGAATTCTATGCTTAATATTTTATATGCTTTGCAGAAAAACATTATTAAAAATAAAATAGCTGGCCTGTACCACTTGCGCGATCCGAAATCTCAAAACAGATGTTTATAAAAACAAAATAAAAATTGTCTATATGGAATGAAAAGGTTTTGGTTAGTATAGTATTTTAGAGTAAATCAATGAACAATGAGGTTGCGCGTGTCAAACGCGCAACCTCGGTAATAAGACCATTCCACTTTGAATGAAATGCCGTGGCTCTCTACTTATGGCACACGTCTTAAACGGTAGATAAGTCCAATCAGACTAGAGTTTACATTGTAAATACCAGTAGGCAATTAACTAACGGACGATCATTTTACGATCGCGACTCGAAAAAATTTTATGCATACCTACGTATCAAACTAAACGAACTCTGTAACTAAACTATACCAATAATTAATTTAAAACTCATAAAGTATCTATGTTTGTTATAATCAATATTAATCGTTTTATGAATGATTAAATTTTCACTTTTTAACTACATTTACATGTCGATAAATCCCAAAAGATCTTCTATATATATAAAAATCCCGTGTCACGATGTTCGTTCGCGATAATATCCCAAACCACTGAACCGTTTTCAATGAAATTCTGTATATCTATGTATTATTTGATCCAACTTAAAAGATAGGATAGTTTTCATAAAATAAATAATAACTGTATATAAAATCAATTTCTGAACGATTGTAGATTTAGAAACAGATACTACAATCGAAATAAATTTGAAATAAATAAAGGCCCAAATATAAATAATCATGCCATTCAGAGAATAATACTCCTACACAAATTTTGCATGCATATGTAGTCATATTAGCGATAAAATAGATCCAATTTTAATTAACTTTGCAACAGCATAATATGCTCTTTCGACACACCACTGCAGGGGTGGACGAGTTCAATCAGACGGGTGTTTACACCGGAACTGCCAATAACAGAATACAAATACCTAGTGGACAACATGTTCCGCAGACCGCGGCCAAATGCTTCGAAAAACTTTTACATTTATTGAACTAAACGAATGATGACTAAACGAGGCCTACTAGAAAAAAATTAAGAATGCTAATTATGATTAGAGCTTTAACATTAATTTTGTTCGTCAATTTGAATTTAATCTTAAATTTAAAAAGAAGTTATTTCTAAAATTCATAGTTATGGTTATAGTAATTTATTTATTATTTTATTATAGTTACTAAAGGGAATGTTTATTTAGTTATTATTGACAATAATAAAAACGCAGACAGCTGTTAATAAAAATATTTCAGTGATTGAGAGGTTTAAAAATTAATAAAACATACTTAATGAGTTGCGCGTATATTGATGGATGGTTTTATCGGATGCCTCCGTAATACAATCCAAAAGCTCATTTTAGCGTTTCGTATTGTGATCGGCTTTTTGGATGAGGATTTAAAAAAATGTTATTGGCGATGTTTACTGCATTTTAAAATACTAAACTACCTATTCTATATATATGTACGATGCACTGTACCATATTTAAATTTCCAATGTTCACTGTCTGAAATCAAAATATAGTCATCTTGTAAGCTTACACATAACTATATAAACCATGTTATTGCCTTATAATTATTAAATTCAATGCTAAAATCAAAGTATTTCTATTAACTAAATGTCAGTTTAAAGTGGGGTTAATGGTGTTGTGTTCTACTGTCTTTGTCTACGGGTTATTGTTCTTTACCGTTGGAGACCTGAATATTTTTCACCAAAGTAATTCAATTCCTACTATGTAGTAAAGATTACTCAGTACATCTGAAAAGCTGAAATGAATTCTTAAACGCTTAAAACACTCAAGATAAATTTCGAAAACATTTACATAAAGTTTTTCAATTCACACTTACATCCAAGAAACAAATGGCAAGAGCGAGCGGTGACTACTGGGAGAAATTTACTTCATAGAAAACGCAATTTCAGGCGAACAAACAAACTACTGCCGGCTGAAACCCTTCCACTCAGTTTAATTACTTCACAAAGAATGCGTCGTGTTCGCGATGAGGAGACAAAATTAACGCTCTCAAATATTTAATTTAAATTTCCTTCCCCGAAAACGAATGATAACAGCCTATCGAGCTTGCGGCCGCTCTGGGCGGACATAAAAACGTTTTGGTCCGTCAGGAGTGAAGCAATTCATTTGTAACAATAAGTGCTTCGTAACTCGGTGAGTTCCTTTAGTCGATTCACTGGTGCCTGGTGAGATACGAAATGAGTTTAAAGGAAAAGAAACAAGGCAGAAAAGTGAACAAATTGCAATCAATTTGCATAAAGCTCTGTCTGCAATTGTAATTACTCCAGGTACTGCCTAGCCCCTAACAAATTTTTCCACAGCTTAGGAAAATAAAGAGAACAGTTACAACTTTTAAATGTCGTCGACAGTTACTAAAGACGAATTTCAGTATTTTCCACCAGCAGCTTTTTTTTTTTTTTTTTTTATTACAAATAGGCTAGCATTTGGCCACTATCACGCCTGATGGTAAGCGATGATGTGGCCTAAGGTGTAGCATGTAGCTACGTTTTCCGTTAAGCCACTCTCTCGATATGAATTTTTAACTTCATTTAGGGGAACCTCTTACATGCAATGCAACATTTTAAACCTTTTAACTATCTCCCTTAACATTTTTCTTTTTAATTACTTACATTATTTGACTTGCTTTATTGTTTCTAACAAAATCGCCCAACTTAAATGTTTTCGCAATGAAACAACAAAATGTTGTGGTAAGAAACAAGCTCACGAAATTCCGTAGCTTTCCAAGGCAGGTAGTGCGGAAGTACGAGCCAAGAAATCCGAAAAACGGAGGATGGCGTATGCGCCGCTCGGTTAATCAAACTGTCACTTGAAGAATTCCAAGCGGAATCCTTCCCGAGAAAACTCTCCGTAACTTTTGATTGCTGCTAAGAATTCCGATCTATTTATACATCCAGACATTTCTTAATCAGCTCTTTAAAAACTTGTTTAACTTGACAATAAAAGCACCACGCTTTTACTCAATGGAAACTTGATCAATAAATTTGATTAAATTGACATCTAGCCGCTCATTATTCCGGTTTATTTAATAAGCAAAATTCTATCCTCATCGAGAGTTCGAGTTATTAATTAGAACAAAAATTCCGATCGTTCAGATTTTGTTCGGTAAATTGGCCACTTAAACTCGTAAAAGCCGTCCAAAGGAACTTAACGACGGTCAAAGAGAATAACCGCAAATAAGCTGCGATCTAAGTCCGATGGAGAAAATGCCGGTTTCCTTAATTCACTCTAAACAGGCTTTTGGGGATGTTGGGATGAATACTTACATTTCGACAATGATCCCTTTCCGCCTTCGCTTTATATTACTTGATTTATTCTCACTTCTAAATGGATGTAAAATGCGATATGCCAACTTTTAATAAAAGTTTGGTTTTAATGAAAAATACAGTAATGTTAAACATTATATGTATGTATTTTGTAATTTTTATACATATGAGTAAGTTATTATGTACTGTAGTGCGGGATTTTCGAGCAAACTGAAATCAACCAGTTGAATATTTCGTAAAAATTTCGTATTCAAATGATAAATTTACATTTAGGTAGCAGATCGCTTTGTATCATCATGATACCTCAGATAGTTCCAAAGCTTGATTTCGCTCAGCGTGACTTGGCTATAATTACATTCCACTAAGTTTTAACAGTCATGCTCAAATTACGATTTAGTTGCATTGACAACAGCACATTTCACAAGTAGTGGGAGCTCGTATAGAAGAAATATGTACCTAAAATGTAAAAAAAATTACCTCATTTGCTAAAACAAACTAACATACAAGTAAGACATTTATTCCGTACATTCAATATCGTTGCGGTTATTGACATCAAAGATGATATATTTATGCATATGTATATAGGTTGATTGATTTTTACAAGCTTTTTATTAAGTTGGTATGTATGTATGTTTTTCCGGGCGTGAACCTTCCGACTGAAATTTAGACCAGTTATCTTCTGTACACACGCTTATTCTGGGTGATAATGCATGCTTAGCTATGTGACGTCATTCTAATTCCAATATGACGAAAAAAGTTTTTTTTTTGCAATTAATTTATAATATTCACCCCAAAATTGTGATGAAAATGAAAGATTAACTTGAAGCTTTTAAGTAAAATTGTTTTATGTATGTAGGTACTAAGAAGGAAAGCATCTCGTGTGTTTAGCGCGCAAATCATACACCTGGCAGTTTTGTACGATTTCGCTTAGAAATGAACATAATTAATTATTTGACAGACGTTCAGTTATAATTAATTTGACATGGCCTATTATGGACTATGTTTAAAACCTACCGATTTTAAAATAAAGTATCTTTATTTTATTTACATTATCGGTATCATAGATACCAAAAAAACATGTAACGCATATGCGTATTTTAGGAATAAATATGAAACATTAATATTTTATGTAGGGAGATACCTACTTTAAGTTTGTAATTACTTTATTATACTTGTTGGTTATTAAATACCTACAGTCGCATTAATTGTAATATCTCCCTATCTACAGATACGAAGAAGCATCTCTAAGCAGCATCAATATACGGTTGCACTTTAACCAAACCGCAAGAATATTTATCATTTGTGATTGTGTTAAATCGAGATATCGGTGTATATCGGTGCAATAATCGGAATCCGTCTGCAGCATTACTGGAAAATACGAACGCAAACTGTTTCGGATAAAATTCAAAGTAAACACCTGACAGCCGCACCGCTTACCGTCGAGTGGCGGCTGCGTACAAACACTTCGCAAAAGCAGTAGAACGAGCCAATTTTCTTTAGTGCGTTCTATTATCACAGGTTTTTTTTTCAGAAGCAAAACGTTTGGCGCGATCTCGAATGATTGAAAGCGATGATATGCCTTACGACGTAGCACACTTGACTAACGAATATTTATTCACCCTTGTTTTCAAATGTGCGCGGTTATACCATTCGGGGAACACTGCCGCAGGCAGATCATTCCATTCCTTGGCAATTCTAATTAGAAATGACGAAGAAAACTCTTTGTTCTTGCCAAAATAAGATCAACTTGCTAGGGACGACAGCGGGCCGTGCGTCCTGCCGAGTTAAATAGGAGTTGGAGGAAGCAGGTCGTGGAGCACCTGAATTCGGTTACTAAAATGATGCAGTATTCAGATTCTTTTATTTATTTACAAAGAGAGTAGTAGACGAGTAAACAACAGTCACAAGGGAGCTCTGCCGCCCGTGGAAACCTGCACCCGGACTGGTCTTTCCCCGGACGAATCTTGTATATTATATATGTTTTACCACCTCCTCTTACTATAGATACCTATAATAAAAATTGCTAAAAGCCACGTGTCTGATTATCAGCACAGTTTTTTTTCTAATAATCGTCGCATAAATATGTATATTATAGTGCAGCACAGTACTATACTACATACAGTACTATAATACAGCACAGTATTATAGTAGTAGTATAGTATAGCATTTTGTATTAAATATTAATTAAATTGATGAGATACGTAACTTTCATTCACATCTTTAAATCTGATATTAGATAACTTTTTAACTGAAAACGTGATATCAGTGAATAAAAATAAATAAGTAAATGATATGATAATAAATGAGTAAACTACTATAAATCAAAAATTTTATACTTAAACTTCATAACTAATGAACATTTATAATAATTGTTAAAGTATAAAGTAAATAACTTTGTTTATATCAGAACCACACAACGTTGAAAATTTAACCATATAAGGATGCTTCAAAACTATTTCTAATACTTAATTTGTAAGTATAAGCAGAATATCTTAACGTAGAAAATGTATCCGCAAAGTTAAAGTATTTGCAATTCGACGAGTAGAATATACGTTCAATATTACTGTTGAGACTTCCATATTACGGCGCTTATTTTATATTGTGGTTTTTAAGACGATTTACGTCTACATTCAGAAGTTTAGCATTAAGTAGATAAAATCTGCGCTGCTGAATAAATATTAGAGGTAACTCCACGTACGACTAATGATTTGGTTCGTACCTACTTCGAAACATGTAAAAATCCATATTTCTTTCTATTTTTTGTTATTAATTAATTCTTAATCAGTAAGCAAAAACTGTTTACCTACTTTACCAATATAAATAAAAAGTTCAAGTAGTTTCCTATAGAAGATTATCCAAAAGATAAAGTCAATTACCACCATTTAAAATATGTGTATCATCCAAATATTTTATTCAGAAATTTTAAAGTTTTTGTACATAATAATATAACAATCAACCCTTAGTAACGTTATCATGTCAAAACCGCATAACCGCTTCTGTTAAAATTACATATAGAAACGATAAATGTAGTAAAGAATACAAGATTTGCGTAGAAAATTTGATTTTATACGCATAAACGAAATAGGGTGATAGACTTGGATTCTCATAAGAACTAAATATAAATGTTTCGTGTACCAATGTGTATTCTTCACAAATAGCGAGAGTACCGACGTCAAATATGAAATAACTGATATATCTCTTACCCAAAACATAACTTTATGCAAACCCGTGACTTGATTAAATAGACCGCGTTGCACAATAATCGAATAAGTTTATGTTTGCTCATTTCAGGCAAATAACAATACGATATTAATCGAAGCCGCGATATAAATATGCCCAAATTATGCATGCACATTATTGCATATTAATAATAAAATGTATGTTGCTAAACTTCAATGAACGATTGCGTACTCGATGGTAAGTAGAGAACGAGCATTCAGCAGTCACCAATGACCACTGCCATCCATAGACACCTTCAACCAACTTCTAATGAAACTGTGAGAGTATTAGTGTATACCTATTAGGTCAATTCGCAAATTGTTAATAATAATACTACTTGAGGATGTTGCTTGCGATAGACGTAACGACAGACGTACATATCTCTGAGTTAATAGAATGTCACTTGTAAACTACTGAGCATGTCAATGCAAATTATACCTTTACAAATTATACGTCTACTAGTGGACCTGACCACGCGTTGCCATGGTTACATTATGTCAAATCATCTATAACAAATATCGTGCGTTCAGAAATTTATTTTATGTAAAAATTTATTGACAATTGACATTTATTATCTATTTATTTTATAAAAACTGTCCTATCTTTTAAGTTGGATCAAATGATAGATATGTACAACATTTTATTGAAATCGGTTCAGTGGTTTCGGAGATTATCGCCTACGAACATCGTGACATGGGATTTTTGTATAAATAAGAGATTATAAAGCTGAAGAGTTTGTTTAGTTGAACGCGCCAATCTCAGGAACTACACCTTCGAATTGAAATTGAAAAATTATTTTTGTGTTGAATAGTCCATTTATTGGGGAAGGCTATGTAACACAACGCTATGACTAATAGGAGTGGAGCAGCAAAGAAAAATGTTGCAAAAACGGAAAAATACAGGCAAATCCGCGAAATCTCATCCTAGTGGACAGATTTTATATTTTAATGCCATAGTTCTCGGAAAAAAGTCATCCAAAAAAGCTTAATTTCTAGGAAGAAGCGGTATCATCGGTGTCTGTGACTGTGAACTGCTAATCTTGGTACACGGGCCGAGTAGTCTTGATACCTGACACCAAAAACCGTGTGTACCAATAAGTTGGTACGACTGACATCCCTAATGGGCCGTTCAACCACTACGTCTGTCACTGAATCATGCACAGATAGAAAATATTGGCAGTTTTTTTTCACACTTCTGATTTCGGTCTTCCACTTCGGGGAGCCGATTTAAAATCTGGCACGCGCTTGTCCAAGGTTACAAGTGTTTTTAAACAAAGTTTCTCTTCTGTCTGGGTTTAACAAAAGTATCTATATAGGAATTACGAATATATAATGTATAATATATGTCTATCATCTGTCCTGTTACCATAACACGGGCATTTGATTAACTAATTTTAACCAGATAGCCCTTTGCGGTATTGTCCCAAATTATCATTATTATTAAAGTGAGATAAAATGAATGCATGTGAAAATAAGATAAAATGAACTCCATCCCGTTTCAATAATAACTTTTTATCGCATTTCCCTTTTGCAACATGGGTCTTTTGCTGGGTATCTAGGTAATTTAAAAAGTTAGTTGCTGTCCTGACATAGATTGTATAATTAGCTTTTTTCAATATATACGAGTAGGTGCAGAGAATCAGTATAGAAATAAAGAAAGAAAAATATTTATTTCGTCTACTGTACTACAGCATAATCTGTTTTTATAGGTATAATGTAAGGAGTAGGGATGGACAAATGATAAAAATATATTGATATATAGACTAGACTTATTCAATCTTTTGGCATAATCATCGTTCTTCCCATAGATAATAAATACATAAGTAAATTTTTAGCACTTAATTGCACAAAATTGCCATTCATCTAATTTGTATCTCAATTTAAAGATTTGATGTTCTATAGTGGTGAGATATGGTTTTTCGTTATCACAAGTCAGCGTGAAACTGTTATCATTGTAATCGCGATATCGGTCATTCACCCCGTGCGGCGCTAGCATACTAATGTATACGATAGTAATAATGTATGTATATCTAGATTGTTCTCTGAAACAATACATAATTCGTACAAGTGTAATGTATTGATTCAAAAAATATATGATGCTGGTTGACAGATTGACAAAATATATTACACGCGGGTGAAACCGGAGTGTCTTTAGTCATTATATCATTTTAATAATAAATAACTTGCAGAAATAATTAAACACTGCCGTTATCTCTTCGACCGCTAGTTGAGAGATAGTTAAGAGTAAAATATAATTTTATATTTGTAAATAAACGTTTGGAGATCTCAGATTATATACAGAGTAATAATAATATTTCTGACAATCCACACATGGATATATGTTCCTAAATTAGACAATTAAATGTCCGTGTCATGATAACCGGGCGGCTGATACATATAATATTACTTGTATTGCGTTATATGCTAGCTGCCCTGGCTAACTTTGTACCGCACAAAAATGTCAATCCGATCTTCAAAACTTCTTAAACCCACAACTTCTTGAAAGTACAGTCAATTTCTATATGCATATACTAATTTTAATGACATTACGTGCGTTACCTATACCACATATGTAGATATGGAATAGGTAAGCTATCTTATCAACGTACCCGTAGTCAACAAATAGGGTGCGCGCTGAGGCATAACGTTACCCCTAAAAATGTAACAAATCGTAAATTTTGTACCAGTACTGCAACCCTGTTTCTGACGATCGCACGTAAAAAACTTAAAAAATGTACTTTTACACATTTTACCTGCAGCATGACTAATGTTATATTGACTAAACTTTTTTTTGCTGTGTTAATTGTACCAGGCGTTCGACGGGATAGAGCGGTGTTAACACAAGCGTGGATGTTTTAATTCGGTGCGTATGCAGTGGTGAAACCAAACTCTAGTTTTTATTCATGTTATAACTGTTAATTATTTTTTATCTGTTATTTATAATGTCTTCTTTATTTGAATTAGGATTTGAGTGTATATTCAACTCCAGTTGTATCCCAGTATATCCCATTACAGAGATGCTCGTAAAACATTGAATAATATAAATTTGAGCACCGTCTTGTATCGTGTAAATACAAACTTATAAATTAACTTTCAATAGTGTCATTATGACTCGAATTACTTATTAATTTAAAATAAAATATCGCAATACATTTACCTACGTTGCAAATCGAAAAATGATTATCATTACAACATTAGAAATTATTTGCATTATTATATTTTAGTGTAGTGTAAACGTTATGATGTTGCATTGACTCTGTATTATTTCTATTTGATAAGACTATTTCGCTGTATACGGGAGTAAATAATGATATTTGATTTTGTGTGTAGTTTTGAGGACAGGTTGAGAAATTGGGCTATAGTTTAAGGAAAGCGTCGATCCTGATTGCGTTGCTAGGATACGTATTATCAATGAAAACGAATAGACAGAAAGATATTGCGTGTTTCTAATAAGATTAATAGCCTCGCCTCGTAGCCTATTTTACAAGAACCGAGAAACAAAAGGGTGAAAATTAATTAGATAACATTGTAAGTGATTGCTTTGGTTTTTCTTTAATGTTTTTGCTGATGCTTAGAAAAAGATATAGGTATAACAGCGTTGCATAGAACATAGATAAGTATTGTTATAAATATGTACATATTTCGCGTTAATCAATGCGTAGCCATCTTGCAATCAAAAGTGTTGTATGTATTTATGTAATATTGTAAATAAATGGCATTTTTTGATTGTAAACGTGTTTACTGACGAATTATGTGCCCGAAAGAATTTTTTTTAAATAAAAATCGGATCATTGGTATAGGGCCTATTTCATAAAACAATAGAAAGTCATGAATTATACGTAACGTTCTTAATAAATTTTCCTTCGGAAAACCAAAGGGAGTATTGTTTTGCAGAATTAGTAATATGTTCTCCGACTTTAATTATTCAGCGTTGAAAAGAGACGACTGTTACTTGGGCTATATGTGAGTAAGTAAGCGAATGTAACGCAGGCGTTAGTAATTAGATTCTAGCCCCGATAGCCACAACACCCCACGAAAGGTTCACCAGTTCGCGGTGCAACTTGGTGCATTACCACCGCAATTTGTACTCTTGCGAAAAAACTAAACCAAAGAAACCTCGTTCCGACTCGTTTTATGTTTTTTTGCAACTTTTGGTGGACTTTCTTGAACAGATTACAGTTTTAAATGTCTTTCGAACTGAAATCTTATCGACACTTGTTTTACGAAGTGAAACATAAGCGGAAATCGAAGAAAAAAGTCACATTTCAAGTTATGGATTTTGATGAGTGTTAAACTAACAATTCTCCTTTGTCTTCGCGCTAAATGCTGATAACATTTTGTTTTAATTTCATTTTTTTTCAGTTGCCTGCAAGGGAAGGCTTGACTACGCCGAGGAGCGCTCGCGCTCCGATCGGTCGTAGACCAACTTCAACGCTTCCACATCAGCGTTTAAAGAAGGAGGTACGTTTTGTAATACTTTTGTAAACTCCCGAACATACAATAAAATATTTTGTCGTTCATTCAAAGATACCGACTTGAAAAAATTCGATGAATGTATTATATGATGAATTATTATATAGTGAGCAGTATATAATGTTTCAAAAATAAATAAAATAATTGACTGATAATAAAATAATTATGAGCTTTTGTTCAACTAGAAAACTCCGGAAAGTCCACCCGAAATGGATTCTCCTGTCGGAAGTGTGAGTAGTGATCTACGACGGCAGAATGAGGAGTTAAGAGCGCGGCTTGCCGGTGAGAGCGCTGACCATAAGCGCCGACTGGAAGCGTATCGGCGTGCACAGCAAGGCCAGGCGGCCTTGGTATCGAGATTGCAAGCAAAGGTAGATACAATAAAGTGCAGAATATTTTATTCGTTACAGAAACCAATTCATCACTAGTATTGATATTCTTAACGGAAAATGATCAATGGGACATGAAAAAGCTATATAATGATAAATGTTATTAGTTACTGTAAGCTATTTTTAAAAACCAGATAATTTATGACATAGCGGATGCCGTAGACGCTCAAAAGGGACGACTTTTTCCTAATTAGTTCATTATGATAACTTACGACTATCATACCAAAATTACCTACTCGTGCAACCAATTAAGCTCACATAATTCGCACTTTTATGTTTATCGGCAGATTGTAGTCTGCTATTGTGACTAATGTTTTTTGTAAATGTTTGACAAAGTGTTGTGTCAATGTCAATGTCAAACAACTGTCAAAGTTTCATTCAAATTTCGAAACAAGAAACATATCAATGCAATAAAAACATTACATTGTTTAGTTCGTTATATTTCGAAGCTGTGCTTTGAATTAACCTAGGTGCTTCAATACAAACAACGATGCGCGGAACTAGAGAACCAGATGGCAGAGACAACGCCTCGCAGCGAACCTTCGTACCGGCAACCGAAAAGTATCGCCCGCCCGGCGCCTGTGCCGTCTACATCCTCCGATAGCCACCGAGACGAGCGTATTGGTGACTTGGAGACGGCGCTGCGTCGTTTGGACGAAGAGAAACGCAAGTATGTTACCCACTTTCATCCGATTAAACTGCACAGAAGCAGAAGCAGAAGCACTGATAGCCCAGTGGTTTGAACTTCAGCCTTCTCGGGAGGACTGGGTACGATCGCCGCACGCACCTCTGATTTGTTACGCGCGTTTTATAAATGAAAAATGTAATATCACTCGCTATAACTGTGAAGGAAAACATCGTGAGGAAACCTGCACACCTTAGAGGTGGCAGATGTTATAAAGTATGTAATATTTTCTGAGCTGTGTGAAGTCTGCCAATCCGCGTTTGGCCAGCGTGGTAGACTATGGCCTGGAACCCTCTCAATATGAGAGGAGACCCGGTCCAGCAGTGGACCAATAAGAGTGGAACAAACTGCACAGATTAACCTGTCTCTTTTTCAATGGTCGAATATGCATAACAAAATGATATCACTACAAGAATTCAATGATCTTACTCTCATATAAATCTAGCAACACGTCAATGTGTTCAAAATAATTGTATTGCTTTGAATGATTAAGATGTAATGGAAATGCTTGATAATATTTTCTCAGGTGCGAAAAGCTGATGTCCCAGAATAATCTACTCCGCGACCAGCTCGAGGAGTCCCATCAGCTGAACGAAGCTCTCACCAACGATTTACAGAAGCTCACTAATGATTGGGAGGCATTGCGCGATGAGATGTCCATAAAGGAAGACGAGTGGAAAGATGAAGAACAGGTCATTGAACTGTCCGGTTATATCAATACTTAATATTATAAAGCTGAAGAGTTTGTTTGGTTAAACACACTAATCTCAGGAACTACTGGTCCGAATTAAAAAAATATTTTTGAGTTGAATAGTTCATTTATTGAGGAAGGCTATAGGCTCTATAACATCACGCTATGACTAATAGGAATGGAGCAGCAATGAAAATTGTTGCGAAAATGGGAAAAAATTGAATTCCACACAGGCGAAGCTACGAGTTACCTATAATAAAGCTACAGTTGCACTGAACTTGACCAACAGTTACTTTACTTCTCGACATTCTGTGCTAATTACTATGTAAAATATAAATTGGTGCATCTTGTATAAAATGTATAATAATTTGTAATAATGTTGTAATGTAATTAATGTATAATATTGTTGAATTTATAAAAGGCATGCCATCGTTATGGTAAATTGTGCGCGGTACCATAAAGGAAAGATCTTTGTAAAACGCAATTTATGCAAATAAATAAACAAACTAAGACACGGAACCGAATGTTGCGAACGCCGGCTCCGTTGCTTGCGCCCATGTAAAAAGCGAGCGTCTAAGGCGCGGGTGGAAGGGGGCGAGTGGGCACACCTCGCGATATGCGCGCGTGTGCGTGCCACGTCTGTGTGCGTCTTATATTTTCATTTCAATAGTTTTTACATTGCATTCGTGAGCGTGAGTGCCTGTGTGTGAGTTAATACCGTATTGATTTAGCGTCGACGCCGAAGTCGGCAAGAAATTATTATCTTTAAGAGGCGAGGAGGCATTTCGCATCGATATGTGTGTAAGTTTATTGAATGGGGCAGTGCGGGTGTGATGTAGGGGTATTTAATTCGCAGTTGCGAAGTTCTTTGCAAAGTTCGAGCTTAAATAGTAATTTTAGTCTGTAAATCTAATAACGATTTTAGTCAATTAAACATTTGTATCTCCTTACGGGTCTATTGTAGCGCACTAACTTGACCTTAAGATCTGTATGACCTACATTCGCGAATAAATAATTTGAATTTGGGAATTTGGATTATAAGGATATTCATGTTATTCACGTCCTTTGTGGAAGGTTGTC
Organism: Aspitha aspitha aspitha; assembly: GCA_018246895.1. Taxonomy (NCBI): domain Eukaryota; kingdom Metazoa; phylum Arthropoda; class Insecta; order Lepidoptera; family Hesperiidae; genus Aspitha; species Aspitha aspitha. Next base: position 750 of record DWGJ01001920.1, on the reverse strand, counting down.
TGAATGCGTGATCGAGTGGTTTCAGACTCCTACTGCTAAAGCGGAGGTCGTGGATTCGATTCTGAACAGGAATAAACGTCTTTGTATATAAGTATACTATATTTTTATACAAACCTGACGTGATTTTTTTCTAAACACTATACGCACCGGTGTGGGAGATTTTCGACTCCCATATGGGCACTATACATATATACTAATATCTACTATATGTTGCTGAGGACTAAGAGCTATATAACAAAAAAAGTTTCATCAAAATCCGTCCAGTACGTAGTTTTTGCCGTCAAAGCCGAACGACAGACAGACAAAAATTTCAAAATGAATTTTGTTGGCTTGTTTTACTTGTATGAAGGGCCTTAGAAGTATTTTTTTATTTCTGTTCAATGTACTCAATTGAACTCTTCTGCACCTTTCTATATGTACCTATATAGATATATGTATATATATATAGATAATCTTTTTAAGTGCTTGAAATAGTGTTCATCTTATTGTATTAAGTCTTGAACATACTTCATGTGTCTCGAGGTAAGCGTAAAGCGCTACGACACAGTTGTTCAATTACTGTAGCCTTTTACGGATATATCAATATGTATTTTGTTAATTGTTCAATAAATCTTTAAATCTTAAATCTAAATCTTTATTTGTAATTTTTTTTAAATTTTTTTTTACTGGGGATATTTCCACACACGACTGCCTGATCCCAAATTAGGCAATTTAATGCCTGTGTTATGGTGACCGGACAGCTGATAAACA
>DWGJ01001919.1:0-17657 GCA_018246895.1 Aspitha aspitha aspitha | reverse complement strand
GAGGGGCCGCGACCCGGTCACGAGTCACGAGTCGCGAGCCGACAGCGCGGCCGCGGCGCACGCCTGCGGTGCGCGCCGTCCGCCTCACAACCTAACCTCTAATTGATAAACGTGTTATTTCCACTCGTGTTCCTTCAATTAATGTCCAATGTTGACAATTTAAATAGAGCGATACCTATAAAGTAGCGTAAGATATTGCCGTGCGGTTTGCGTGAGGCGCGCGATCTAGCAGCTCGTAAGGCCAGTGTACACACAGCGAGGTCGGTTGTACGCTGTGTTAAATTGTGCATCTGTTCAACTATTGTGTGTTTAAACAATAGTGTCGCCGTATTGTGCTTGCGACTGTATTATAGTATAGGTTGCCTGAGTTTGTCTTTTATTATATTTGTTTAAATCATACCTTTTGTAATGAAGTCTATTTATAGTAAGAAGAAAATTTAATTAAGCATACTCGTAATAGTCGAACAATGAGTAAGGGAACTATTGCTTTGAAAAGTAATGGATTCAAATATAAATTAGCAATGTTTTAAAGTCGAGGAGATTGTTTATCATGTATTTACCGAGTTCTATAAAAAAGTATCTTCAGGTTGCAAAACCAGGCGATTGTAATATATTGAATATGATAATAATATTTGCAGATGTTATATACGTATGGCATACTTCATATAAGTGTGTTTCTTCGTAGTTTCCGTTACCCTGTCCGCTCGTAACAGGGACGTTAGTATATTTAAACATTAAGTGCAATAGAAATGTGGACTCGATAGAAACAGTGAAGTGAGTGCATCGCAAAGATGATTGTCGAAATACAAGAGGTAATGCTTTACCCACCCCGCGTAGACTAACCATAACGCCACACGGAATGAACCCCACTCATCGCTCGCTTCACTTCCTGTAGAATCAACTGCAACTATTTTGTTTACAATCCATCTTATCGAGTGACATAAATGAAACATTTTAGTTTTTATATACACTATTTACAATAACATTCGTTTTATTATCTGCTGTTCTACAGCTAAACAAGTGTCTTCACAGTGAAAGTAATTAACATTCAGTCATTAGAGCTTTCGATGATGTTTTTGCTGACGACAAAAATTGTAGCAATTACTTTTTTTGGATATTCGTGTGTTCAAATATTGGTAATAACTATTTTTGATATCCAACAGAGATATAAAAAATACTGAACATCTTAATCCATTAAAAAGTAGTTGCTTGGTCTAATCCTGAAAATGTAGAGCATTTACACTCTGTCAAAAAGGTGAACTCGACTGGAGCATCGACAGGTCTCTCTTTCTCGAGATCAATGTAAAATAGGCCACTGAGGTGCCTCCCGTCTGGAAATTTATCTGCTTCATTATCTTCCTGAAAAAGATATCGAACATATAAAAAAAATTTGCTGGAAGTTAACTTTCACACGTATATATTTACACGTAAATGTCATATTAATACGAAGGTACAAGTTCGAACGTTCACAATATTCTTGTAACAAAGATGATTCGATAATAAACCTTGTTGTTGTTCGTGCTTAAAATTAAAAGAAAACTGCGTTAAGCTATTTTTAGTTGCGATAGCATTAAATAATAATTAGACATATATTCGCGATGACGATAAGTGTCTATTTCCCGACCTACCTTACTCGCTGACAAGCGAGCTTCTCGTGGTGAAAATCTTTGACCAGCGGTAGGACGAACTCGAGTTTAGATTACAGATCGTGCAGGCCAGTAGGTCAACGCACAGTGCGTGCGGGGCTAGGGGCGTGTCAGTGAGGGGCGCTGCAGAGGGGCTAGGGGGCGGGGGCGCAGGTCGCGCGGCCGTTGCACCGCTGCAGCCAGTACAGGCACTACGGATGCCGGCTACGCGCTACGATCGTAGCACCGCTACACCGTAGCGCTCGGGCACCGGCTCTACATCCACACAACGCTTTAAATTTTGTTGTTTGACTATCAGTTGAATTGAATGGTGATGAATTGTTTGCTTGTGAAAGAAACATGATAATGCTCTGAACTTTTTTCCTTTTTAATATTACTTAAGTACGTATGTCGTTCTTATAAAAATGTTTAACAATCCCATGTTCTAAATACAAGTATAAAATGTAAGTAGGTAATTTTGCGATTCAAATACGACAACAACATTTTGCATAAAATCAACTAGTGCTTTGTAAAAGTAAAAGTTTGTTAATGAAAATTATTTTCAGAAAAACTTCATGATCAAGAAAGTAATCAGTGAAATATGATCAATTTTAAAAGCTTAGGATCACCTCAGTGAATTATATGTAATAACGATGACTGTAGTAAATTTTTCCGTAAGTGTTATATTAAGTACAGTCGGTCGAGTTTTAATTTTGCGTTTTGAAACGAACATCACATCGCCATTAGATACTTCAATATCATTAAAAGATCAGTCATCTAGAGTTCCTATTGCCGTAAAATTGCATGAGAAAATCAGAATTACCACATTGCATAACACAAATACAACTGTAAAGTTAGTATTGCCTTAATAGATGGACTCGCAACATGTGCCAGTGTATATTGCGAACGGCTTTGTAAGTTACGTTTTCTAGTGTAGAGAAGTATGTAAATTATGAATTTTGTTTGCAGGAGGTTAGAGGAAAGAGGCCTTTCAAGATATGGGACAGTTCGCGGAACGTACGGAAGGGGTTAGTCGTCACTAGCTTTGAGGAGTTGATACACAGAGGTGTGTATAAATTATAGCACCTTAAGTTAATGTGTTTGATTCCCATAAAGCAGATATTCATTCATGCGGTGGCCTATATGTGTTCTACATATGTATGTGTGGGTATAAAATTATCTACTACTCAATTAGTTGTCTGGTTATCCTAATTAGGGACGAGGTGGCTAACGTTGAAGTTGTTCCGATATTTATTGTTATTATTATTATTAAATGATAATATAATTATTATTTAAATTAGTTAGCTTACTTAGTTTAGTGGTTACGTTATGAAAACTTGTGTATCTGCTACTATTAATTTTACTAATAATTATTTGATATTGTTTGTCAGTAAAAGTAATACGTTGACAAAATGTGTCTTGTACTTTTATATTATATAAATACACAAATATGCAGTCAGATTTCAAAAATGTCCTCTTCGTAGTAAGAGCTCTTAAGCTCGCGCACTTGCCATATTCTTGACGTAGCCCGCACTTGGGCTACGGCGTAGCAACGTAGCACTACAGCTACGGAGGTGCAGATGTATGTACATACATACATATCTTTCCATCTGTCGGAGATGATTGCAGCTCGTACGAGTAGCTAAATTCTATAGCAACTTGGCCCGAATTATTCCTTACCACACGATGTATAATGATGATATTATACATTTATTTACAATCGTGTAATGATTTTCTTTGCAAGTCGCCATAATTATTTGGATGAAAAATATACGTGAACACGTGCATAATAAACATTAAAAATTTTACGATGAATAAGTAATTCAGTACATTTTCGTACCTTATTTAGCACTTGAGTATGTATGTAATGTCTAATTATTGTGTTAATATATTTTTTTAATTTAAAACGACGGAAATTGTTGTAAGAAAATATTGTTCTCATATTATTAGTACACAACATTTACTTGTAGCTAAAAGCCTCGGCCTAGTAATTGGTCAATAATACTCGCTATGTGCTAATCTATATTTAAACTTATACATCCGGTCCATTACAGGCTGCAGGTGGGGATGCAATGTTGCAAAATAAAATTATGAAGTTCCAATTTCATTAAATGGATCCAATTGTTCGCGTGAAGCAGAGTAATTAGATATAGAGGCGGCAGAGCTTTCATGCCTAATTAGAAGCGTCACGCCGGCCTCGTCGCGAGTAGACAACCTATAAATCGCTTAGCACCGGGTCAATAAAATTTTCCGCCGAGCCTGTCGCCTGACCTGCTTTAATCCTGCAGCCAGCAGCCCTAGTTCAGTCTAGCCCCGCCTTATAAGCACTCGTATTGAAATAGAAGCCTTTATAACGTTGAAGTGGTTTCGTGTCGCCATTACCGGACGCGGCCTTAAGTTTTCTTTTTAGTTTAAAAACTCAGACGGTCGAAATGAAGGAATTTTATTTCGGATGGCAGAGTTCTGAATGGCAGCGTCGTGGCCGGTTTTAAAAGTTAATTTATTAGAGTATTTTTATATAGGAGTAAGCAAGTTTGCAAAATTTATTTACATTGCAGTATTAATGTTTTTATTAAGTAATAGAAATTAATGCATTAAACAATTGCAAACTTTATTAACTTGCAAAAACATTCTTAAAATGGATTAAGTAAAATCTTAAACGAGTTGAATTATTATTCAAATTATTAACTAGAGTATACTAGAAAGTCATGACTATCAATTTTTTACAGTTGTTAAAAAGTCATAGTATTAAACAGACAATTATGTAAATATCATGAAAGACTTTTATTAATAAAGTCGATCTGTATCGATAACGACAAAACATGTACTTCTGGCAGGCAAGGAGAAGCTCTCGGTAGCGGCGGGCGAGCCGGTGCGGCTGGTGCTGGAGAGCGACGGCACGCAGGTGGAGGACGGCGAGTACTGGCGGACGCTGCCCCCCAACACCGTGCTGCTGCTGCTGCGGCAGGGCGAGCGATGGTACCCCACCGGCGTCGACGTCATCAAGGCCGGTCGGTACTCACATATCGGTGCTGGACTCTCATTCGAGGTACACCGCTTCAATTACGAGTCTCACTTATTCCCGCTCTCGTCCTATTCCAGCGATATCGGCGATCCCGAAAATAGTATGCGAGACTATTCACGCGCTGGAGCTGCACGATGAGACGCCCTCATGGAAAATCATGGACAACAAAGGGCGAGTTACGGTGGTGCTGCATTGGGATCAGCGGCCGCAGGCGTCCCCGGCGGCCCGGTCGCCCTCGCGCCAGGCCAAGCCCGACCGGCGGCCGTCGCTCGTCATTCAGACGTCACTGGAGCGACCGCAGCCTCCCCCGCCGCACATCACGGTCGTGAACCACGACGAGCCGGGCCCGGCGCGGGCGCGGCTCGCGCGCGCCTCCTCCTCGCTCGACCACCACGTGCACACCGCGGAGTGCCGGGCGGCGGCCGCGCCCGTGCCGCCCTCGCACACGCCGCTGCAGCGCCCCCCGCCGGACGAGTGCGATTTCCACTGCTGCGCGCTCCACGAGGAAGGGCGCCGTATAGCGGTCCACAAGAGCGTGGCCACTTCGCCGATCCAAGACGCGCAGCCGCGAGCCTCGCCCCAGGGTCGACCGAAAGGGCACGTGCGATTCCTCGACGCCGAATCGGCCCGACGCGGCGAGCGCGACTCCTCCGAGAGCGAAACAGAAAACACTCTCGTCGAGGACGAAGCGGTCACGTCCGAAAAATTTCTACTGCTGATCGACCAACTGAGCGTGGACCAGAAGCGTCATTTGACGATAAAGGACATAGGCATCATCCTCGAGAGACTCAGCTCGAAAATATTAGACGTGGAGAGGCTCGATCGCGAGTCTGAATCCGACGATTGTTACAACTGGACGATAAAAGCCACGATTCGAGGAGATGCGCTGAGAGAGCTCGGGGTCATATACAACGGAAACTATTACGCGATAAGTGAACACCCGGGATATCGAGAGGAGAACGAGGAGGCCGGAGACGAGGGCGAGGAAGAGGAGGAAGAGGACAGACTTTGATCGGGCCTGTGCGGCGCCGCCGTGCCCGCGGCCGCCGCGCTGCGCCTCGCGCTCTGCCGCATCGCAGCCCGCTGACCGCCGCGCCTGCGCCGCACCGCCCGACCGGCTCTAGCGTTCGTAAGATAACATTGGCAGGGCCACCGGCCCCGCACTTCACAGCAGGAGCGCGACAATCGAAGATGGTCTCATCAATGGAAGTGTTTGTAAGTAAAGCGGATACTAACGAAAGCGTTAGGAAACAGAGCGATGCGTTTAGGAAATGCATTCGCGGCTACCAACATTAGTATTTAGCTCGGAGCTCAAAGTGATCGGATGTCGCGGTGGTTGTTTAGAGACTTATATGAAATTTCGTGGCGGCCCGACCCGCGCCCCCCGCGCGGGAAGACAAGCCGTCGATCCTTAGTTAATAATAGCGGAATTATTGTAAGAAAAACTGACTTCCTATCGAGTATTAAGATGATTACGTAAGCGAAAAGTCGGTCATCGGATCCGATTAAGGGTTCTAATTGATTGGACGAGTTTCGGGCGATAGCCGATCGGATATTTATTGTAGCGTATTGTGTATTAAGTATACATAATTTATCCAATGTCACCGGACACAACAGGAGCACAAATATTATATCATCGAGTACATTGTCAATGTTCTTAGGTAAATAATAAAATATACTCGTGTTAGCGATACGTGGCGTCATGGTTAAGCAACCTATCACTTTCTATAACATTCACTGTGTCTTGTCGGTCGTTTTTTAAGTTTTCCAAATTTCCTATCGACTATACGAAGTCGTGGGCGCGAAAAATATTACATTTATTGGCCTAAGTATTTAAAATTTCTGATGTAACCCATCTAAGATATATTTATCGTCCTGGCAAGGTACATTACACAACGTAAAATGTAGGCGAAAGTAAAATAAATAGTAAAAATATACTGACCCTTGTTTATTGTATGTACAAGTGGTATCGGTGTGGTAACCTACTTAGTGAGGGGTGACGTGCGACTCTCCGAGCGAACAGCTTATTGTTGTGATGGATGGTAATTGTAAAAAGGTTGGTTGCATGTGATCGGGCATAAGGACGATGGACTGAGTTGCTAGAAGCGACAGCCATCCTCGATTTGTACGTTGATATAATGACGAGTATAAACTCGTCGAGAGTCGTAGTTCCATACCAGCCGGGCATCGATACAGAATGAGCACACAAATAAAGGATAGATATTAAAGAATTATTATATAAATTAATAAATTGAATGTTATGAAAATGGTTGTAACTAAAATACGATTATACCGTCACCGCATGTCGTCATCGTGCCAATGGGTATTTGGTAGTTGTAAGTCGATTCTTGTACTAAATAGCTCTATGGTATCGTAGTATAATGTTTTTAATTTTTGTATAGTACCGATGCGCGAGTGATTCGCGGACTAATAATTGTATGATATAAAGAAGTTTAATGAGTTTCACGCCCCGTGGGGTCTAATGAATTGTATAGTTATTTAAGATGTAATATTAACAATTATTACTATTATTAAATTATTATTGAATAGGCGAGATTACCTACACGTTGGAGGGACGGTTTACTGTTCGACGTGGCGTGATTTTTTTAGCATTGACAAATGTGTCGTGTAGCGTATGGTGTGCGATGCTTCTGTATTTTACGTAATGTTTGTCTATTAATTTGTTCGGCGCGGTTCATGAAAATCTATATCGAAGTATATTTTTCTATTATTATTACCCCCAGACTCCAATCTCTTCCACGTTTGCGTTACCCTCTGTAATAACTCTTCCTTGTAATCGCTAACATTATTGTAATCACTCTCGTAGTGCAACGTGTTGAAACGTTATTTTTGCTTTTGTACAATTTCAAATTAACACAATAAACGGTTTTGAACGTTTATTATAAATGGAGCGAATGTTTGAGCGTAGTTAGTGATTAAAATGTTTTTACACCGCGAAATAAGCGGAGTTTTATATGAAATCAATTTTCATGAACCGGTTTATATTCCAATTTTGATGTTTTGATACATTGTAATCGTAATACATTTGGTTCTAAGATTTGATATTGTGAATTGTCTTAAAATTAATTATGTTATAAATTTGCTCTCGCTGTGAATTTTAGGAAGCGATTATCTTAAAGCATGTGGCTGAGTTTTACGAATTCTGATAATATAATACCTACATATGTATTGGAATAAAATTTGTTTGCGATTCGAAAAGTGAATCAATTTTTGAACGGTCTGTCCGTAAAGCGTCACAATTGTTACAATTATAACAACACTTGTTCAATGTTTACATTTTTCGTCTACAATTATAAAAATTAAACTTAAAAGCCACTATTGTGATATCAACTTGAATGGACGACGCTAAGGTTGGAAATCATGAGGGATTTAATTTTAATGATTAGGTACTATTATGATTCAACTGTTACGAGTATTTATGTACATTGATGATTTGCTTTTATCGCGGCGAGTTGTCACCGTGTGCGTGTGAAGTTGATTTAATCTAACCTGGGGTAATATATTGGGAATATTTAGAGTACGTTCATTGTCAACTGCGGTACATAATAATGGGTACAATTGAAGGTATTGTGATTTTGCTGTTCGATGGCATAAATTCATATTGCGAGTGGAATATTCGTGTTTAAGAGTTATGTTATCGAGAGGCTTACGCTACTGTCGTCTGCTCATCGTAGTAAATGACATGAATCATCTCTGTAATGATAATCCAGTATCGGCTGGATCACACACGCCGCGGTTGTCACAATATCTTTGTACAGCTACTCGTAAGGGAGTCGTCGGTGTTACGGTACGTTACGCACATTTATTGATATAATTCTAGTTTAAAATGTTCCGTTTTAATATTTTTATGTGTATAGATATGAGGTGAAACGTAAATATGCGACCGCGTGCGGTTATAACTAGCTTTATAGGAGATGCGATTGGGAAATTAAGAAGTGAATATGTAGGATTTTCATCGTGATTCTAGCTATTGTATCGAGGATAAACAAGAGACGTTCGAAACGGGGTTGGTACACTCTTTTATCGCAAGCTCCTAGACTATACAGATGTAATAATAGGTATAATATCTCATTGATGGTTAAGACTATAATACAATACGATACGAAATAAAAACATTACCGGTTCATTATATCACTGAAAGTAAGGATCCATAAAGCAATTAATGTGACGATACGAATTTATGTGTTTGGATGTAAATGATTTTTAAAAACGTATGGTTTTTATTATTTGCTTAATTTCTCAATTGCATTGTGCACATACCGACACAGTTCGCCGCTCCGAGGCGACCGAATTTTATACATTATATTAGATGTTTATTTATATTAGGTAAAGTAACGTTATTGTATTGTTAAATAATGAGTGGTCGTGCCGCGTCTGAAGCGGCACAGAATTACTATATTTACATCGAGTTGATTACTCGAAAGTCCTGTCAAGTGGGAGACGTAACTGATAGGTGAGCACACGGCCAGCTTAGATATAATAAACCTACGCCTAAAATATGGACGCTTATTACGTAAGGATACGGGTGTTAACAACATGTTAACAATGCACCCAGAAAGTAAAAATTGGCGTTTGACCAATTTACACAACGAATGACGAACCCGTTATCTGTAATAAATACTATCTGTAACACTGAGGTTCTTCAATTAGACGGGCTTCAATTAGACACGGGTAACATACATTTGAGATGCGACCAAGAACTGTGGAGGTCGCTCCAACTGTGTGTCGTTAAGCGGCACTGCTTGTATTCTTGTAATTCCATTGTTTTCTCTTTAATCCAGCCCGTGTACTAAGAACGCAGAGGGGCCGTGTTAGTTGCAACGGCCCCCTCTCTGTACCAATAACAGTGCATATAAAACTGAGCCCGAATTCCCTAAGGGCTAAACTAACTACTCAATTACTTATATAATGTATCTCGTTAGTGTAAGCCCGTGGTAAAAGACTGTACAGTACGTATCTACTGTTCTTTTACTCGAATAATGAATAAAAATATGGCTGTGACTAACACAACTGGCATGTCTTACGAGTACAGAACTTGTGTCGGCATGTGCGCATGTATCTACTGCCTGCACGCCAGCCGGGATGCTAGGATGGGACTGTCTTCATGGATTGGACGTTAGATAACAGGTGTGCTCACGTAAAGTATGTATGAAATGCTTAAAATGCTCAAATAAGCGCATGTATTTACTATAATACAACGCGACAACGGTAACTCTGACCGGAAAGAAAATTTAGTTTTCTTTTCATCTACCTAGTTTAGAACATGTTTTGTCAAATGATAAACCATAATGCCAACTTTTCGACGGATACCGTTTGAAATATAGGACAAACTTTGCATTTATTTATTGAACATTCTCAAAAAATTTGAATGATTTAGTACCTACAGGCCTTTAGGCATATTGTTCTGCGCTCTTTATTTAAATTTGTTTCTAAATATTTCCATGTTTTTCTATCTGTGGTAGAGAGGACGGATTGTTTTTAATTTATTATATATTATTACGTTTTTCGAAGACAATAAAAATATTGAGCGAACTTAACGGTAACGTTAATTTTTTTATGTGTACTTGTATATATTTCGACTAAATGAAACCTGATAAAGTATGGTGAAGTCGTCTCTGAAGGCATGTCTCAACACTGACAACAAGCTGCGTCACGATGCAGCAGTAGACCCAGGAGTTACTGTAGACCCAACAGTTTATTTCCACATCGACAATTTACATTTGTTTAAATATTAACCGTGTAAATACCGAAACGAGATACTGGGCCGAAATTCAACGATCCTTAACATTTTTTTCATGAAAATTGAAACATTCAACATTTTTTAACGTAAAAATTTGTTATAAATTTGTGAATTTATTAAAACACCCTGCAGTTCTCCCATACAAGTGTCTCGGACGAATTTTATATACATCGGTGCGGCGTTTAGATCCTGCGTGCCATGTTAAACATTTATATTGAAATTCCTTTTAATAGCGGGAACGTTTTTTTTTTAATTTGAAACGTCAAGTGTTGTAAACTACACAGCCATAAAGATACGTAAAATATTGAATGTTAGTAAGGAAATTATAATATAATCGATACAGTTAAAGCACTTAGGTGAGTCATACCGAACTTAATCGTAAAATAGTGTTCGATATTTGTATTTTTAGGTGATACATAACCATTTCCTACTAAGCGGAGCGACAGTGCTCATACTGTCTATAAACCGATTTCCCCATCCAACCATGTTTTTTAACGTTACATAGACTTTTGTTTGAAGCGTGTATGAATGTTACGTTACTGTGATCCGACCGTTATTGTAAAGTCGTGTTCAAACTGTACTTTATAGTGTACTAAGTAAATCAACCAGAGTGTCAAATTACAATGCCAAATTAAATTAATAACTAATTGTGTTTATAAATGTGTAACTTTGAAGTCTCTACATCTTCTATTATTGAAGATTTTCAATTATCTTTTCAGTTAACACCATTGTAAGCCAAATGTTATATTAAAAATCGAGAGTTTTACGAATTTTAAATATTTTATGTCTATGATTTGAACAAAAAAATTTAAGAGCGTCTCCAGTTACTAAAGGAATGGTTGAGGTTATTTGAAAATAAAAGACTGATTTACTTAAAAAGTAATACGGGAATGATACATTGAACCGAACTCAACATAAAATGTTAAACAAATCAGCCTGTCATTACCACCGAGAAATTACAGAGTATCCCAGCTACCTACGCTTACAATTGTTTGAAACTTATTATACAACAAATTGCAGCGCTATAATTGTGTGCATTATCATTTTAATAATAAGTAGTGAAAAGAAATTGAAATACCTTCTAACATCCCATCATCCAACAACAATCAATGAATACCATAGAAAATATAGAGACTTCAAGAACTTTTGGTCAAATGTTTTCAGTATTAAATTACATTTAAGCTTAATTTACATGTGTGTACATTGATGATTGTTTTGTATAAAGTCAGGATATGCGACACCACTATATAGATGACTGAGGCAGTGTGTATTGTTTGTTTTCTTACATTATATAAAGTACCCGTAAAACTTCACTGCCACTAATTTAAAAATAAAAATATTGGAAACGATTTTATCGGTTTCATTCACTTCATTATCCTCTGCGGGAACCGGGCATTGCAACCCTCGCGGGCAAGTACAAAACGGCTCCTAACTTAACACATCGCTGCTTTTCATGAATACTCGCACAAATCAAAATTTTGGAAATACCAGTATATAACACAAATATATCCAAAATATTCCTTATTTCATTCATACTCAGTAAGACTCACATTCATAATGGCAAAACCGGCATAACGGCGCGCAAAAATGTCGTTATATATTCTGGTTATATATTCTACAATATTGATTTATTTTGTTTAATTTTCAAATGGCCACCTGTAAAATGTGAATTTTGGATTGTGCGAGTATTCATGAGAAGCAGCGACATATTATGGCCATACTTGTGATCATACATCGGTGTGAACAGCTGAAGTGTATTTTAATAACACAATAGGACTAACTTTGATAGATACTACAAACTTTGAATAGATACTACAAATCTTATCTAAAAATAAAATGTACATCTGTCAATCTCTTTCAATGTTGTCTATCTATCAAAAGTGAAAGAAATGGGCTCTCAATGGCTTTCAATAGCTAAACTGAATAAATTACTGAGGTTATAATTTGGTTTACAAACATGAAATTATTCGTAAATCATAAAATAAACATATTCGAATTTTGAAGAAAAATGGCATCGAAGTAAGATAAAACAGTCATTATTGTTTATGTAGAAATATTAGATTTGTTAGAGTAAAATTTCGTAATTTCGTTTGTAGCTATAATAAAATTAGTTTCAAACTTAATACTTAACAGTGATAGCCTAGTGGCTAGTCTCCCATATCGGGGATCTGTGTTCAAATCCTGCCACGCACCTTGGACTTGTTACGTGCTTTTTATAACTTAAAATTCAAATAAAGCTATAACAGTTAACAAAAATATCGCGAATACCTTGTCAGCATGAGATGAGACATCAGTCTGGACACCTTTGAACTAAACGAAATTACATTCGCAAGCATCAGTTCAATAGAGATAATTAAATAGGCATTTTTATAATAAACTTTAAATAGAAAGAATTTAACCATATATGCATTCTTCATTGGCTAGCTGCTGATATTAATATTTATAATATAGTAGGTACTTATCTATTAAGAATTTTAATAGAAAATTCATGACGTAGATAGTTTGTGATAAAATTGCACGGATTGCTGCACGGACTTAATACTGGTAATCGTAGAGGAAGTGATTCATTTACAGTTACGACAACGAATATCCAGGCGAAAATTTAAATCCGTACAAGACACGTTATAAAGGAGTCGAAAAGTTTCTTCGTAGAGTGGCTTTTAACTTGGGTGAGAACTATCTATCTCTTATGATAAAACTTAACCCTTCTTGCAACTAACATACAGGTCAAAAATGCGTTATAGTATCTTTATTCAGTATCTATCATGATTTAGGTACTGCCTTTAATCTTTTCACATTATTAACTCCAGAAAAATATAAATTAAGTTATTTCCTTGCACGCATTCATATAATACGTGTTAATTCAAAATAATAAAACAGTTGGCGATCCGAATAATCGCGTACGATTGAGGTCCGGTGAATCGAACTTTCATTCTGTATACTTTACGTACATACCTGTCCCATATATGGTATATATAGGTACCTACCCTCTCACATAACTATCTTACGCAACAATTTAACTGCAGGAAATTCGCCTTCCCAAACTGAAGTTAAAATAATCTCCTGCATACCGATAGACGTGACTGATTTACAAGCCAAAATTATAAGTTTACAACGGCAGCTACAGAGCGTCAAGAAGTTGAGACCGGTTAATTCATCGACAACGGGTGCACAGGGGCACAACGTTACCATTAATCGGGTTGCAACAAGTACAAACCCAGTGTATTCTGCCCAATATGGCAATAACAATCCCCTCTCCGTAGATAATACTGGCGGGATGTCCACACGATGTGATGATGGATCGTCTAAAGTAAGAGAATCAATAGTTTCTTTCTTATTTCCCTCTCAGTCGTCGGTTGGCTTTCAGCACAAAGTTCCTATTAAAACAACGACGATCACATGTAAACGGTCGCCGAAGACAAGAAGTGTTCATCGAAACAACTATTCCGGACGAGGTAAAAAAAAGAAGATTATAGCGAAAAAGTTAAAACCTAAAACACAATTAGTGTATTATGCTCACACAGAAAACGGACCATTCTATAACTATCGTAAGAGATTAAATGACGCAGTTACTAGCGATCCCAAAGCAAATGTGAAAAATGTATTAAGTAAATCTTACTTAGCAAATGTGGTCCAAAGACATTTTGATCCGGATAGCGCTGTAGAGGAGTTTTCGGAGACGAGCAATTTTACTTCACCAGTGTGTAGGGATTTTTCGAATAATGGCGACTGTTTATATGAATCTGATGTATGTTCGTGTTGCCATGGTCAATTTCAAAACGTTGATAAGTACTTAGGTAAAACTCAAAATTACTTTATTGAACCAATTGCTACACATCTGTATCGTGATTTGAATAAAAATGTGTATTACGATTCGAAGTACTACGATGTTGTACCCGTTAAAGAAAAAGCCCATAAAATACCGAAAGATGATAAAATAAAGAGGGAATTAAAACGGCAAGTAGACATGCGATGCTGGCCTGAAAATTTGCGAAAAAAATCTTGTCATGATAAAGAAGTAGAGCATCACACAAAAACACTTACTTCTTTAAAAAATGACAGGAAAGCGCCAGATCGCTTACAAATTACAAAAAACAAAGCAAGGACAACGTTTCCAAACGGTCCGAAAGAGAATAAGGTGGATAAAGAAACAGCACTTACAAATACGTCTAATAGTTGTGTAGATTTTAGTGAAATATACCCTAAAACTGTCAATAAAACCGAAAAGCCAGCAACACTAAAACCAAAATTCCGGCAAAAAGGAGAATGCTTAACTATTGATGTTGATTCAAATAATCTCCCTATAACTCGAAGCATACAAATAGATCTTAACTTAACAGAAAATAAAAATGAAGATACATTGAACCAAATAAAAAGTATCCTACAATCAGTTCTAACCGAAGTTAAAACGAATTCACAAATTAATAACTCGCACGAGTCGAAATCAAAAAGAGACGCTGTCACACAGAAAGGGCCATCCCAAAGTAACTTACGTAGTTGCTCTGCTTTTGCTACTTGCTCGCGTCAAATTGCATCGAATCTCTGTTATACAAATATTCCATATCGGCAGATGAAATATACTCAACATTTCCCCCTGCTCATACATGTTCCTGGGAATCACAATTGCGGATGTCTTTATAAAAGCAACGGTCGTGCTGGTAAGCCAATTCAAACACAGGCAGCCACCACAGCAACCAATACCGACGCAGTTGAACAAGAAAAGCGGGGTAAAGAAAAAGAAAAATTAATAAAAGAGATATACAAATCAATAATACCCTCAATAGACTTCCCGAAAGAAACTTCCAGTAGTGAAGTTGACCTCAGGTTTGTAACGAAAGAGTTAAACAATATCTCTAATTTTAAAGATATAAAGGAAAGCACTGCAGGTATTCCCAATGTGCTAAAGCGAGATATACAAATTGAAGCAACAATGACAGTCAAGAGTAAGTACAATGTTACTTCGTCTGATGCAAGATTGGACACAAAAAAAATTGAGCCTTTTTTGCACTATGAAAGCCAGTCAACAGAAACCAATACAGAGACAGTAGAAGAACCTTGTACGAGAGCAAGAGCGGCTGTAGCGTTCGCTATCACTGAACATGATTCTGAGGATTTAAGTAATGAAGATGAAGATGAGGCAAACAAATTAGAAGTTAAGGTACATTTTTTTAACATCATTCGTAACATGGCTGTTTGTTAGTTTTACGGTCCTATATTTGCATAGTACACAAGAGCTATTCATAGTAAGCAATTATAAATAGCTTACAGTATATAGCTTCCATTAGCTATTAATTTCATACAATAAGCTTTATTAGCTGCTCCTAAGTTTTCCCAAAATAAGTAAACAAAATGTTTTAGGTCAAAACGGAGAGGACGGGTTTTTTACAAAGAGTGTTAGATAAAGTTAAATTATTCAATAAGAAAAAGCGAAACGGAGCGGCAAAACTTAGCAGCAAGAAAAACAAAATCGAAATAGTACACTGTGAAAGCGATTCTGATGACTATCAAACGGTTCATAGCGAGAAAACTAGCAATACAATGCAGCAGCCAAACAATCGGCGACGTTGTAGACCAAAAATGTATACAACCCACAAACCCATTCAACACAGAGCTAGCAGAAAATCACCATACATGGAACAAGAGCTCAGAAGGGAGTGGAACGAAA
Organism: Aspitha aspitha aspitha; assembly: GCA_018246895.1. Classification (NCBI taxonomy): domain Eukaryota; kingdom Metazoa; phylum Arthropoda; class Insecta; order Lepidoptera; family Hesperiidae; genus Aspitha; species Aspitha aspitha. The sequence continues at coordinate 1,581 of DWGJ01001919.1, read as the reverse complement.
GGCTGACCTTCAGAGCGAATAGGGGGGAAGGAAATTCATCGGAACAGCCTTGTTCGAACCCAAATCGACCACTATATTGGCAGAACTACGAAGCTAGATGCGCCATAGTCGACCAGAGCGGTCCATATAACCGAAACGTGTATAAAGATAATCCCGTCCAAAATGTAAATAAGGTAGGGTTAACATCCCCAATTAGTGTCGTAAATAAAAAATATGAAAATAATAAAACCGATGACAAGTTGGTTAAAGAGGCACAAGCGAACATGCAGGGAGCAGTGGAAAAAGTTTATACTCGAAAGCTAATCAAATAGCTTATATTTTTATAATATAAATATTATATAAATATGAATGGACTCATTCATATGTGGCTCGTGTTTTTTTTATTTTAATTTTAATTTCATTTCATTGAGCGTTTCATACTACAGATGGAAGAGTGACCTAAAATTTCAACAAATTTTATAATTTTTAGATCCATGTCATTTAATGTTTGTATTTTATATTACTGTTTGATATTGTATGTATTGTTGGTTTAATAAAAATATCACATTGAATTGTGGATATGAAATGAAACTCCTGTGTGAATACGAGTGTTTATTGTAATTCGTTTATAAATTAAATTAACATCAATAATAGTAGGTCTAAATAGAAATAGTTAAATTGTTCTTAACAGTTTAGAGTAACTTAACTGGTCTTCACGTCTTCCTTCTCGCGCGCCGCGTACAAGAACGTGAGGTCATCGATGACGAATCTGCAACGAGATCACGCAGCAGTTTAGTTCACGGGACCGCCACGCCGGTGGTCGCCGGTACGATCTGTGGCTAATGCATGCATGCAATGCGGCCACAAAGTTTAAGAAATTCTAGAGCAGGGCTAGAATTATAGAAAAATGCATTTTGTGTAAAGCTTTTAATTAAAGTATCATAAAAACATTACAACATTACACACAAGTGTGTAATGACTATAATGTCTGTTGTGTGTAATGCTGTGACGTCTGTAATGTCTATTGTGTGTAATGCTGTAACGTCTGTAATGTCTGTTGTGTGCAATGCCTGTAACGTCTGTATCTCGGCGATACCGCCATACTATCGATGCAGCTGGGCCATCACCGGTTTAGTCGGTGGACTGACCTGTAGAAGAGCAGCGGCAGCGGCGCGGTGCTGAGGTGCCAGAGCGCGTGCGCGTCCCAGGCGCCGCGCTGCGGCGGGAAGTCGAGCAGCTCGAGCGCGAGCGCGGCGCCCGACAGCAGCGTGAAGGCGGCCGCGCGCCACGCGTACCGCCGCCCCGCCGCCACCTGCGCGAGCGCCCACGCCAGCCACAGCAGCGCGCCCGCCGCGCCTGCCCAACATCACACTCACTACCACTCGCCCCGGCACACCACACTCGCTCACTACTTGCTCTAACGCTTCACAAACATTTGCGTGATGAGCGCATTCATAAAATAATATTGTATCTATACATTAATACGTGAAGCGAAAACTTTGGACCCCTTTTTACGAAAATTGCGCACACGGAGGAGTATGAAATTTGGCACACTTATAGTTTATGTGTAGGAGAAGTGCAGAACGCTAATATTTTTCAATA